>CAKNYM010042352.1:2035-42135 GCA_932195095.1 Andricus curvator
CTGGACTTGTGAGAATGTTATCGTTTCTCCAGGCCCGTTGATGAGGGCGAGTTTTGTAATCCTATGCGAAAACTATTCAAGATAAGATTGATCGATGTTTAAGTGCTCCATTCAGCAAAGGTAGAGAACAACTGTCTGACGTTCCGGATAACGTGGGGTCCAACAACCACCTTCAATCACGGAAGAGAAGAAAGAGGTACGGCGCGAAGCATAAAAAAAAGACGGTTTGCATACATCAAAGCCCTACTATCTTTCAGAATCTTTTTTACCCCGAGATAAAAACGGACCCAGTCGGCGTAGTACGGCCAGTAGTTCGGATTGCGAATCCAGTCCCTGAAATCACCCCCGTTGACCCAACTGTAGCAATCGAAGTGATAGATCTAGACCAACAGGAAGCCCTTTTACAAAGGAGACGCGCCATTCTTGAAGAAAATCACCTTCGTCAACCGGCCCTGGAACCCATTATCGAGGTCCTCGACATCGACATACCCGATGCGTAAATACACCTCACGGAAAAACCCACCCCCTGACCAAGATAAATAAAAATTCTGGTGTGGTGATCCTTTCGAACTCACGACCTAAGAAGTAACACCCGTTACAAAATTCTGGTGTGGTGATTCCTCACCATTAAACCTTTTTTTTTTTATAAAACCGATTACTTCTCATCGTCCAAAATGGCTTCCGACAACGAAGATACCCACGAAATCTCTTCAAGCCCCCACCGACATCTTGAGAACCTGACGGGTCTACCCTCCAATATCGGGGCACCCAACCAGACAATAAATGTGGATACTGCCGCGGCTATGGCTTCCGTGTTGGAATGCATGACCCTCCAACAAAGTACGTACCACATTCCAAAATTCGATGGGAAAACTCCTAAATTAAAAGAGTTTCTGCAAGACATAGCGAACGGGGCCGTATACATCACTGAAGCAAATGAACCTGGATTCATTACGATAGTCCTAAGCAAACTAAAGGGGATCGCAAAGGACAGTGTTAGGGACAAACGGTTTAATAAGGTGAACGATCTGATCACCCACCTTAAGAAGCGGTTTGTCCCTACCACAAAGTACCAATGGTACTTCGAAAAAATCGTGAATCTTCGAATGCGTCAAAATGAATGAGTCCGAGATTACTACGACCGTCTACAAGGCCTACTGAGTGGCGCCAGACACGCGGTGGAAGAAAAATACACTACGATCTACAACCCCGGGCACCGAGACGAAATAAAGGAAAGCTCTATTACCATGGGACCCGTGACGGATGTAGCACTTGACGCATTTGTTAAAGGATTGCCGGACGATATGTCGACATTCGTAAACACCAGGGACCCAAAGGAACTAGAAGAAGCCCTCGATCATGCCCGGCACATCGAGGAACGACAGAAACAACTCGAGAGGAATAGGAATCACGCATCAGCGTACCACATTTCTGAACCGAGAGAACTTGCCTCAGCACGACAACGCTCACCAAGCCCTTACTCGAGACAAATGGAGACATCTAGCCCCTATGCAAGGCAAATGGACGGAAGAAGCAGGAGAAAATTACCCGAGGTTGAGAAGAAAGGTCACTCGTCAAACATGGGGCACACCAGTTATTCTACCCCGGTTGATTACCAGCCTCGATACGCCCAGTATCCTCCTCCATACCCATATCCCTATTACCCTCCATATTCTCCTAGCCATTTACAACCATACCCTTCTATCTCATCTATCTCCAGCGGGCACCCTCCCACTCATGATTCTGGAATGAGTCCACCCTGGCAAGGATATGAGAAATTTATGGGAACCACGACCCCCCCAAGGTCCAGTTCACCCAGACCTCCAAATAATTTAAACTCCAGGCCGACTCTTGTTCCGGACGTGGCAAAGAGTCAACCAGATCCACAACGTCCCTCGAAGCAAGTCCAATTCAAGGACAATACAATCGGGTCCTACGAGCGGGGACCGAAATAGAAGGATCCCCTGTGATCGCTCTGACTGCACCCGAATTCAAGTTTCAGAGGTCCAGATTTTTGGTCGACCCAGGATCCGATTTCAACCTCATAAAAATCCAAAGTATGCTCCCCGAGCTACATTATGAGCCTGACCGGGCTGTCCCACTGACGGGGATCACTCTGGAACCAGTGAAGACAATTGGAACTGTAAAAATTACCTTATTTGACTCACCAGTGGAATTCCACTTAGTGGACAATGATTTCCCCATATCCCCCGAAGGAATCATAGGGAGGCCCTACTTGAGACAAGAACAAGCGCAATTATCATTTAGGCATAATACCTTGGTCACAATCTCCAACCCTATAGACCCAATCCCATTCATAGATAAGGAATCTCAAGAAGCCAAAACACTCCTCAAATCACAAATTAAGCCCGTTGCTCGAATCCTAACCATCAAGGCTAGGACTAGACAACCAATAGTCATCGACATCCTTAACCCGGAAATTAAAGAGGGATACCTACCCCGCATTAAAACCATAGATGGTTTGTATGTGGGTGAAGCAGCTGTTTCCAACTCTAACGGTGTCTGCCACGTCCTGGCAATAAACACGCTAGAGCAAGGTGTAGATTTGGAGATACCTGCTCAGGAAATTCTCCCCTACGACTGCATCGAACCCTATGATGAAGAATCAACTAACTTAGAGTCCGAGTATCTCGTGAAAGATCTACGGAGCAGATTCGGGGATTCCTATCCAAATTGAGTTAAAGTGATCAAGGGCAACTTACGTATGTCGCATTTGACTACGGAAGAACAGGCTTACGTTCTCCGGTGGGTAGAAGATTACGCCGATATGTTCCATATAAACGGAGAACGACTCTCCGCTACCCATATAGTCCAACATAGGATTCCCACTACTGGCGATGACGTCATTGCACGAAAAAAATATCGTTATCCCAACGAGGCTGCCGATCAGGTGGCCCTTCAGATCCAGACTCAGTATGATAGCGGCATCATAGGCGAAGGTTCATCCAGGATTATGCTCAGATGGCTGGGCCCTTAACCGACCTTTTAAAAAAGGAAGCAAAATGGCTATGGGGAAACCCGAAAGAGGAGAGCTTCCGTAACCTATGCAACTCTCTATGCAATGAACCTATCCTTCTATATCCCGATTTCAGAAAAATTTTCAAACTCACCACCGATGCCTTCTTGCATGCCGTAGGGGCAATACTAACACAAGAAGAAGGAGGGCTGGATATGCCTGTTGCATATTTTTCTAAGGCAATGAATAGCTGCCAAAGGAGATACCCTAAGGAAGAACAAGAATGCTTAGCCATCGCTCTGGCCCTTGAACATTTTCGACCCTACTTGTACGGTAGGGAATTCATACTTGCCTGTGATCACGAACCAGTTCACTGGATGAATTACATCCTTAACCCTAAGGCGAGGCTACTCCACTGGCGGTACAAGTTTAGAAATTATCAGTATAGGTTTGAGTATTCCCAAGGTAAGCTGAACAGGGTCGTCCAGGCACTATCCGAAAACCCGGCCACTCCGGACCAACCCCCCGTGCCTGAAGAGGAAGCTAAGGGCGGAAAAAGGATGGCCCAAACCTCCAGATTGCCTGTCGATCCCGAAGACCCAGACTCACCCTCGGATCTGGCCCCGACTGAAGAGAGAGAGAACATAGCTAAAATTCTAGTCCTCACTCGCTCACAAGGGAGCTCCAAGAAGGACAATCCAGTTCCATCAACCTCAAGCGACCCTAAGGGAATCAATCAAACAAAACTAGTCACACAGAAAAAAAAGGAAGACAAGCAATACCACGAACTGTCACCTTCCTGCCCGAGAAGTCCACGTTCATTAAACCCCAGTCTGTACCTCGTGTTTCGGACGAGAAACTAACAAGGAAGAGAGGGAGACCAAGGAAAGTTCTGGACAATAACACTCTAGATAAGGATTATACACCAACAGGAGGAATTCCCGCCCCCAAGCTAGACGAAAGTTCTATTGGTAAACGAGTGATCAAGCGTCGGGAAGATGAAAGGTCTCCAATCCCAGAAAGCGAATCATCAACTGCCCCCTCTTCAGACGATGAAGACTCAGACCCTTCCGACGCACCCGTTTTTCGAAGGTCCCATAGTGTACTTCCAGACTTAGAAATCGGGCAGGGGAAGAGGGAGGCAAGGAGCCCTGAACCTCCTAAAAGTGCTAAAAGTGCCACAGTAGCTGCTCAACAAGCCCAGGCGGCGGGCATCAAGAAACTCCGGCTAAAAACCTATTCCAAGTTTCTGGTTAATAGCGCCACTGAATGGATTGCAAAGTGGGACGCCAATGACTGGAAAACTTACGACAATAAACCAGTAAAAAACCGCGCTGAGTTCGAGAAGATGAAAGCTGCACTCGAACCACTGGAGGTGATTTGGGAACATGTTCAAGGGCATCAGGGAATTCTCGGCAACGAAATGGCTGACCAATTGGCTAGAGCAGCGGTCGAGAACTTACCCGTCTCCCAGGAAAGCGAGGCAAAATCCCCTCCCAAATCTACCATAGTCCATGTACCTCCTACGATTCCTAGTAGCGACGACGACGACGATACGGTTGAGGATTCAGATCAAGATCCTCCACCCCGTATGAAGGTTTTGAAAGAGGGTATTCAGAAATCATTTTCGCAATTCGACAAATCCATCCAGGATCGCGGACTTGTCAGCTTCCACCTAGCTCAGAACTCTTTAGCCTGGGACCACGACGAGCTAGACCAACGTCAGCCGCTCTTATGCACCTACGTGTCAGAAGGAGAACAAGATGAAGAATTGTTGAAAAACCTTGAAGCCCTTGATCCCTGTAGAGAATACGACGATGACGAATTCTCGGAACGGGTCAGGAAATTCTTGGAGGCTCATGAGAGAAAAGTGAGCTCAGCAGTCGTAGAGGAGTCCATTTCCGTAGCTCCCCAGCACTGCCAGCAAACCTCACCAAAATCTCTGGACAAGGAAACACCGGACGAACCCACCCACGGAGAAATTTCTCAACTACCTCCTGCTCACCAGAAAAATCCTTGCACAAAGAGAAGAAGCACAGTCCTATTCAAAGACATCCCCGAAATACTGAATCCACTTCCTGGGTCTCCAATAATTGAAGGGTTCCCAAGAACAGACCGAGTGTTATCCTCCAGCCCCGCCAATTCCGGCACACTGGGCGGATCCTCAACCCCCTTTTCAAGAACGGTTGTAGGCCAACGTTTGGAAAAGCCCGCGGACCATCCCGAAGGAGAACCAGGTCTAAAACCGCGACGATTACCTTTAACGGTAACCCCAGTACAAGCCGCGACCGGATCATCTCCCTTTTCCCGAATCGACGTTGACCTGCCCTACGTGGACGACGATGTCACCTACCTCTTACCCATTAGAATCCCATCGGACGAAACGAGCCAATCTAAATTATGCATAGACGAGCCCAATATTGTGCACCAATGGACCGAACCATTGACCTACAGGCGTGATAACTATGCCCACTTCCTTTCCGAAAACTGCGAACCGACCAACCCCATTGCTAAGCTCCTTATCGCTACCAACCGTCTTGACACTCAAGACATATGGGCACGCAGGCCGCAGAAAGGTCAGGTCCTGGTCACTCCGCACAGTCGACACAAAACATATTCTGTTGTGATAAAAAAACAACACGCGGATAATGTCGACTGGGAGGACGTGACCTTAGGATTAAGGAACCTTCGCCTCGCCCTAGAGCATGATGACCAAACATCTTGTCGAATGGCCAACTCGGGAGACTTACTCGGACCACTAACTCAAAATAAGATGACTGAGTTATTGGCAAACGCCTTCTCGGGAAGCAATATAGTTGTCACCCTCTGTCATGGAAAATCGAAGTCCCTCCCGCGGCATTAAGAGCCAAAATAATCGCGGAATATCATGGGAGCCTAATATCTGGACACAAGGGCATCACAAAAACATACCGACGTATCAGGGAAAGATATCATTGGCCCGGATTACGAGAACAGATTGGCGAATTTATCCGAAATTGCCGAAGCTGCCTGGAGCAAAAACTGGTACGCTCCAGAACCCGTGAGCCCATGCTTATCACTGACACGCCGGCTAAACCCTTCGACAAAGTGTCCCTCAATACCGTAGGGAAATTGCCCACTACCCCTCACGGCAATAGACACATCCTCACGATGCAGGATAATTTTACTAAATATTGTATAGCGGTAGCCATACCGAATGTAAAAACAACCACCATTGCACACGCCGTTGCGACATCTCTGTTCTCACAGTACGGTGCACCTCGAAGTATCCTCACCGATAGAGGTGGAAGCTTCGTTAGTCAAATTATGAGGTACATTAAGAAACTCTTTGGCGTAGAACGAATAACCACGTCAGGATACCGACCTCAGACCAATGGGTCCCTCGAACGAAGTCACATCGTGCTGACCGACTATATTAAGCATTACGCTAACGATTATGACGACTGGGATCGACGATTCCCTTTCGCCATGTTCGCGTATAACACATCTGTGCACGAGGCGACCAATTTTACCCCTTACGAACTGGTTTTCGGGCGAGTGGCTCGAACGCCAAGTTCCTTCCCCCACGGGGAAGAACTCGAGACATATGGCACCTATTTGCGTGATCTAATAGTCCGAATTTCTGAAATTCAGAAGATTGCTGCCAATAATTTAATCAAGGCGAAAAACTGCTCCAAGGAATTCTATGATCGAAAGGCACGACCTCTGAATGCAAAAATCGGAGATCTAGCCTATGTCTTCAAGGAAGTAAGAGAGGGAAAATTTGACAGTCGAGCAACCGAACCGTATGTGATAAGAGGGTTCACAGAAAATAACAATGTGGTCCTCGAAACAGAGACGGGTGAACGTTTCATCAAACACAAGGATAAACTGAATGTCATTCGATGCTAAGTTGCGAACGAACTTCAAGGAAGAATCCAAAGACAGAATATGCCCTACAAAATCGACTTTCTTTCCACCCGTGCAGATGTTTGACTATGCTTCGCCTTCCCTGCCGCGAACGAGGTTTATCCTGTCTTGGACTTCCTTTAATCCTTGACAAAACAAAAACAAATCTAACTCATATCATTTTTTTTAGGTGAGATGACGTCCCTCTGGTTCCTGGTTCCCCTGCTCTCCCTTACTGCTTCTGAAGGCCCGGACTCTCCTATTTATAGAAACACACCTCTGAGGACCAGCACAGGGGTATATTACGAGCTTCTAGGACCCTTGAGACGAGCTATCGGCACTTGGAGAGTCACCGTCTTTCTAGACCTGCAGAAGATCCAAGGACCACTGACATCTTACGAGCTACAATTCAACCGCCTATCAGGCCTATGTGCGTCGGGGTTCGGACTACCATGTTTACAAACCATCACCGACTACGGTCTCGACGCCAAATTCCTCGTGGCCGAGGGCCTAAAAAAGGAGATCTCCCGACATACCGGGGAAATAAAAGAACGCCTTGATAAGACCATTATCTCAAGTCTCCCCGCGGGAATGAGGTGCCGACGAGCCCAACCATTACTAGGGATTTTGGGAGGACTCATCGGGCCAATAGCCGGTCTAATGACGTACAGTGATGGCGAAACCCTCGAGGCAGAGATTGCCGATCTCAATCAGGCCCAAGCCAACATATCTCACCTAGTTGGTAAACAAACTCATATAGTAAGGTCACAACTAGAGGAAATACACGAACTTTCCAAGGGCAATAGAGAAAGATTGATTCGGCTTGAAGGCGTAATGTCTGAAAACAACTTAAGACTAGGTAACCTTACGCGAGTCGTTGCAGAACTCAAGCATGCCGAAGCGATAACTCGTGTGTTGAGGGCGGTAGATTCCAGACTCGACGATTACATCCGCACTGCAAATAGAATCCTGGAAGTCATCCACGCAGCTCGCCAAGGGAAAATGCATTTCTCCCTTATGACATCCGAACAGCTGGAGCCTATTTATCGTGACATCCAGGACCACCACCCTACCCGCATTTCCGATTCCAGGACCGCAGGTGGATCTCGAGGAACTTTCCCAGATCGCTACCGTCACCACAATCTACAAAAAAAGAATCTTAAGTATACTTGTGGATATCCCGTTATTAGAACACCACCACTACCTGATGTATCAGTTGCATACAGTACCAGTGTTCCAATCGGTATTAAGAAACGGCTCAGGAAGTGCTTATGTTCTACCCAAATTTTCTCACATTGCTGTGGGAGAAACATAGAATCATTTAAGAGAACCTCTTATCACATGATTTGTAATAATAACTTACCCGTTAATGAGAATGCAAGGCACCCGTCGTGCGAGAGTGAGCTACTCCTAAATCCCTCAACAGCAACCTTCCAGAGATGTGACATCAGGGTTACTTACGGCAGAGAATCGGAATGGATCTCTATCGACTCTCTGGGCGGATGGCTTTATTCTCTAGTAGAGCCCCTATCTGTCGGACTAGTGTGTCCCAACCATCCAAAAATTCTGATCGACTTAGATAAGATGGGTATAATCCAGGTCGCACCAGGATGTCAGCTCGAAACCCTAGATAGGATATTTTATGGATCAACCAGCAAAACTGGATCCATGGAGATAATTTATGAGCCCCTCTTACACCTCAACCTGGCCGAATTGTCACCACTCCTCAGGGACCACGAGGACCATGCTGCAGAGGACAAAGAAGAGGAACATCCTATGCTGACGACCAGGACAACGATCCCACCTCAAAGGGGTATTCCCAGAGAAGACGAGGATTTTCAAAGGAATGAAGAAACGTTGAAACAGCTAGAGCAACAATTAAATGAAAATGAAAGGCAACGTCGGATCAAAATCAGAAATAACACAATGATTCACGGTTCCTATATCGGCCTGGGGCTACTTACCTTGACCTTGTTCATCTATGCCTGCCGCATAAATATCGCGGCAGGTGCATGGACAAGGCATCTGGAAAACACACCACCGAGACTCCCAATCCAGCCGAACTAATGGAAATGAGGGAACTTCCTCTACTCATCAGACGCTGTCAACAACCATCGAGGTTCCCGCTCCAAGCATGAGCGACTCTGCTTGCCAACCCCCACCCCGGTGTCTCCAAGAACAGTAAGGCAGACGCCAGAGCCCCCGCAAACTATGGGGAAAACAAAAAGGATCCTGCTACCAACGCAACATCTGCAGCCTGTCTAGTAAGAATCAGCTAAAAGATCGACGCTACTCCAAAGAGAAAAAGAACAAAAAAAACTTTTTCTTGTGTACCATGAAAGCAGAGGGCTGATTATCAATGATAGAGCCTATAAAACTATTAATTTATAAAAATGTCAGCTTATCATTTTTTTTTCTTATTCTCTCTTCTTCAGGTTATAAATTATAATATAAGATTATATATCTATCATGTCAAGGATTTCATAAATTATCTAGAACTACCCATTTCTAAAGTTATTATCAATTTTTGGAATTACAAAATGGTAAACTTCTAAAAATGATAAAATTATATTATTGATCAGCAGGTCTACCCCCGCTAAATGTATCATAGTAATAGAGGAGAGAGAGAAAATCAAGGGAACATTGTGCTAAAATCAATATAATCGATAATTATCCAAACTAGGCTGTTCATTTATACATACATAAAAAAAAACGAAAAAAAATATATGTATTCTTTTATGTACATGCGCACAGGTGTATGAGTGTGCATACATGGACATAGGCGTCGATAACAAACACGACACCCGCCCTTCCTCCTTTTTCGTACCCCTCTAAAATGTAACGGGGACCCAGGCACAAGTCACCCCCATCTTGTACGTTAGGCGCTGAAAAAAAAAGAAAAAAAGGGGGGGGGGTTGAAAAAAAATTACCAAATTATGAATGTTCTAAACTATAAAGTTATCAATTTCTAAAATTTATTAGATGATTAATTTCTCAAGATATCTATTCCTCAACTGATCAATTTCTCAAGTTTTAATGATCAATTTCTTAAATTATAAAAAAAATTATCAACTCCCATGATTATAAAATTATCATATGCTCAAATTATATAATTATTCATTGTTAAATCTGAAACGATCACTTCTCATATTATCTATTTCTCAAATTATGAATCTCAAGAGTTGTCAGTTTGGAAAATTATAAAATTATAAATTTCTCAAATCATGAAAATTATCAATTACTGAATATAAAATGGCAAATTTCTCATATTATTTATTTCTCAAGTTGTCGACTTTCAAAATTATCAATTTACAAAATTGTAAATGTTTCAAATTACAAAATTATAAATGGTCAAATTATCAATTATAAAACTATAATCTTTCAAATTATCATAATTTTCTTAATTATAAAATTGTACATTTTTCGAATTAACAATTACAAACTTATAATTTTTTTTAAATTATCAACTTGGAAGATTTCCATTTTTCAGATTATGGATGATTGTGAAACTATGGTTTTTCAAAATTATCAGTTATAAAGTCACAATTTTTCAAAACTATCAATTATAAAATTGTAATTTCATCGACTTCTAAAAATACAAAGTTGTAAATTTTTCAAACTATAAATCTATTAATTTATTTAAATTCAAAAATTACAATTTTATTAACTTCTAAAAAAATTTATAATTGTTATCTTCAAACTATAAAATTATACATTTTTCAAATTGTCCATTATAAGATCATAGTTGTTCAAAATTATCCATTACAAAATTATAATTTTTCAAAATTATCAATTTACAAAATTGTAAATGTTTCAAATTACAAAATTATAAATTTTTCAAATTATCAATTATAAAACTATAATCTTTCAAATTATAATAATTTTCTTGATTATAAAATTGTACATTTTTCGAATTTTATCATATTGGGGGTCTTCAATTCCCACAATTACAGTATTACTAACTTCTAAAAATATAATTGTTATTTTAAAATTATAAAATCATGAATCTCTCAAACTATTATTTCCAAATTATAAAATTATACATTACCCCAATCACCAGTTATAAAATTGTCAGAGTGTTTATCTCTAAATATAAAATAATTAATTTCCTAAAGTGTAAATTTTCAAATAATAAAACGATCAATTTATCAATTTACCCGATTACAAAACCTATAATTGTTATACAAATTTATCAATTCCTAGAATTATAAATTTGTCAATTTCTTACATTGTAAATTTACTAATCTCTCAAGTTTTGAAGGTGGTAGCTCTCGGAACCAAAATTACTCAAGAAACTTCTAATATTTTCTAAAAAATTTATGGAAAGAAAAATTTCCCTTAACCTTCCCATCCTCGGAAAACACTGTGGGGTACTCCATTTCTTTTTATTATTCTTTTTTTTTTTGCTTCCCTTTCGCTACACTACACTCTTACTACACTTTACTTGCATACACTGCACCGGTAACACGCGTCGTGCAAGGGCTGATTATCACCATGACTGGCCCCCAGCATCCGCGCCCACACCGTCGACAGTGACCGCCACCCCCACCGCTCATTATACGGACCATAATTAGCGAGAAAAAGTAACTACATGCTCACAAAAGAAAGGGGAGGAAGGGACAGCAAAACGCCGAGAAATGTGTGTGTATATGCATATGCGTATATAGGATTGTGTGTGTATGTACATATACGCGTGATGAATAATATCAGTTAACGAGCATCTCCGACTTCTCTCTCTTTTCCACATAATTAAAATACGGGCATCTGTAGGAAGTAAGAATAGAAATTTCATAAATTGTTTCCACCTGAAACAAGGGGGGGGGGCTGCATAAATGAGGGATAGTTTTGTACCATCTTCGAAACCACCCTACTTTTCGGGGACGAAATGGGAAAAATCTGGTGTGGTTTGTTACGAGCAGGTCGGGTCTACTCTCATTTTCAGAATTATCCGGGAATTTGCATAGCGCGAAATAATATTTCACATCGCATAATTTAGTATTAGAAATAATGTAGTGAGAATACACCTCGACCAAGTTCGTAACCCAAGCCTTTACGATAAGAATGCTTGGACAGCATTATCAAACGCTGAGGTTGCTGTTTTAACGAGCTGGTACCGAAGGTGAACAAAACTATCCATCCTAACTATTCCAAATAATCTAATGATTATATCATGGACGAACGATCGACTCAAATCGAAAGACTAGGTAATAAATATGTGTAAGTTCCTATTATTAATATGTATATTGGATAGAAAACATATCAGTAAAAACATATTGTAAAGGTAGGGAGTTCTCATCATAAAATAAGCGAGCGAGTGCATACATTCATTCGCCTTGCTTCACCTCCTTTTCTAGCTAGGGGTGAAGTCGCGCTCTCTCTGTAAAAGCACGGAAAAGATATGAATGCATGGCTTGACTCGACGGCCATCGTTGTCCACTCTCCTCTCCGTCTACGTTCTAATTCCCCACACACCCCATCTCTTTCTCACCTACCAGCCTACCGCTAGAACGCACGTGCTCGTGATCATAATAAAAGCACGTGGTCATCATGACATTGACCACAAGCTCTGTACTCTCGCATACTACCAGGTCAGGGATAATAAATACTAGAATTAGAATCTGGTTGAAAACCCCGACCTACCCATATCATATGGGTAAATTAGAAATAAATTAAGAGGTGAAATGAATCTTCATTTTCATCATTTTATAAATTGATGACAAAAATTCCAACCTCATCAATATCAAAGTACAGACGAGAAATCCTCGTATTTCTCATTTGCTGACGAACTTCCTGTCCCACGAAAAGCAAAGTACAATTATATCGTGCGCTGAAAATTTTTGCAAACAAGCAGAGTACAGAGGTCGATCATGCATTCCTCCAACTTCCCATCACAATTCCTTATTCTGCAAAATTTCCCCACCACTATCGTCCTAACTTTGTGCCTTTAAGTCAAGCCATTCAAGAACAAAATTCGCATTAACCTGAGCAATCTGCTACCGGCCAGACTGTCTCTCTTTGTTCCCGGTTTCGGCAAGGGTCGAGCGACGTGGTGCTGCCCGGATTTTTCAGAATCTGCTAGCGGCCAGACTGACTCCCCTTTTCCCAGTTTTCGGTTAAAATCGAGCGACGTGGTGCTGCCCGGATTCGCCTAAATCTGCTACCGGCCAGACTGACGCCCTTTTTATCCGTTTCCGATAAATAAAAGTTGAGCGACGTGGTGCTGCCCGGATTTCTCAAACCCTTGCCCGTCCGTAGTTCGATATGCCAAATCCTCGTGTGTGAAACGGTCCGGACGTGAAACAAAAACTCTCATCCGGACTGGAGGCGGTTTATTACCGCGACAAATTAAATTACAAGCAACAGAATCGAGAAACGGAGAGAAAAAATTGTATCTTTCCGAATCTCAAAACGGAAAGGAAGAATAAATGTTCTAAAAGGTTTTGGTTCAATTCCACGAAAGGGACGATATATTTTCGTACCCCTTCGTTGAAGTGAACTCGATGAGGAAGTCGCAATCGCGGGTGAATGTATCGCAATTGTGAAGGACTCGAACGGTCTATGAATTTCAAATCATAGATTGTGCATCGACATTCGAAAGGTGAAATTGTTTACGCCCAGCTAGAGTCATCCTAACTGGTAGGATTAATTTATTTGTAAGGTAAGACACCACTCTGTATCGTTCCACTTCTTCTTTTTTTCTTCACTGTCTAAAAGGTAAATAAATTTTTATGACTTATATAGAACTGACGCCTCACAAACTAATTTTCCCAATTCAATTTCCCTCTTTTCCTAAGTAACGCAAAGGAAAAGGAATGGTACTTCTCAGTCCGAGAAGAAAAGATACCTAATCCACAAAATTAATAAGGAGACAGCTTGCCTGTCTTCACAGTTTGTATCAGCCTCCGCCGTCGGAAGATAATTTTCCAGGATTGAATAAGAGCTTCACTCGAGGTTCCAGAGAGATGGACCCTTTTTATTAATTAATCTTTATTAATTATTAACCGTACGTAACAGTCACCCAGCAAAAAATTTCAAAACCATCAAATTTCAATTGCTAAAATTTTGAAATTAGGCCCTCTGTAAATTTATTCATAAAATCCAAGTTTATCAAGACGCCCACCCATTATTTTCCATATTACTAAATTTTTCAAATTGATAATTCCATTATCACAAAACTGGCGAGTGTTCACTTTCCTTATAAATTAGAATTGTATCAAGTCACCCAGCAATAAATTTCAAGCCAACCAATTTCAAATTCTGAAATTTCGAAATTAGGCCCTCTGCAATTTTATTTATAAATTCCAGTCTTATCAAGTCGTCCAACTATTATTCTCGACATCACAAAACTTTCCACATTGCTAATTCGAATATTACAAAACTGGCCAGTGTTCCCTTTTCTTTATAAATTATAAATTTATCAAGTCACCCAACAATACATTTCAAAGCCATCCAATTTCAAATTCTGAAATTTCGAAATTAGGCCCTCTGCAATTTTATTTATAAATTCCAGTCTTATCAAGTCGTCCAACTATTATTCTCGACATCACAAAACTTTCCACATTGATAATTCGAATATTACAAAACTGGCCAGTGTTCCCTTTTCTTTATAAATTATAAATTTATCAAGTCACCCACCAACAAATTTCAAAACAATCCAATTTCAAATTCTGAAATTTCGAAATTAGGCCCCTTTATTTACAAAATTGAACTTTATCAAGTCGCCCAACTATTGTACTCGATATCACAAAACTTTCCACACTGATAATTCCAATATTACAGAACTGGCGAGACTTCACTTTTCTTTATAAATGATAAATTTATCAAGTCACCCAGCAACAAATTTCAAAAGCATCCAATTACAAATTCTGAAATATCGAAATTAGGCCCTCTGCAAATTTATTTATAATATCTAAGTGCATCAAGTCGCCCAACTAATATTTTCGATATTACAAAATGTTCCACACTGATAATTCCAATATTACAAAACTGACGAGTGTTCACTTTACTTTATAAATTATAATTGTATTAAGTCGCTCAGCAATAAATTTCAAAACCATCCAATTTCGAATTCTGAGATTTCGAAATTAGGCCCTCTTCAATTTTATTCATAAATTCCAAGCCCAACTAATATTTTCAATATTACAAAATTTTCCACATTGATAATTCCAATATTAAAAAACTGGCGAGTGTTCACTTTTTTAAATAAATTATATATTTAGCAAGTGACCGAGCAATAAATTTCAAAACCATCAAATTTCAAATTCTTAAACTGCGAACTTAGGCCCTCTGCCAATTTAGTTATAAAATCCAAGTTTATCATGTGGCCCAACTATTATTTTCGTTATTACAAAATTTTCAGCACGGATAATTTCAATATTACAAGACTGGCGAGTGTACACTTTTCTTTATGAATTATGAATTTATCAAGTCACCCAACAATACATTTCAAAACCATCAAATTTCAAATTCTAAAACTGCGAAATTAGGCTCTCTGCGAATTTATTTACAAGTTCCAAGTTTGTCAAGTGCCCCAACAATTATTTTCGATATTACAAAAATTTTCACATTGAAAATTTCAATATTACGAAACTGACGAGTGTTCACCTTTTTTCATAAATTATAAAGTTATCATGTCAACCAGCAATAAATTTCAAAACCATCAAATTTCAAATTCTGAAATTTCGAAATTAGGCCCTCCGCAAATTTAGTTATTAAACTCAACTTTATCAAATCACCCAACTATTATTCTCGATATCACAAAATTTTCCACATTGATAATTAGAATATTACAAAACTGGCGAGTTTTCACTTTTCTTTATAAATTATAAATTTATCAAGTCACCCAGCAATAAATTTCATAATCATCAAATTTTAAATTCTGTAAATCGATGAAGGATGTGTCCATTTTCGACGAAATTGTCTGCAGTCACAGAATGCCGAATAGCTTCGTTTTGTTCAGAAACTTCATTCAAAGTGTTGAGCGGAATGTTGTGAGGGATCTCGCAAATTAAAGGAAGGGTGGGATTTGGAGCGTCGAGAAGCGGGTGAAGTCAATCATGAAAAAGAAGGAAGTAAATATAAAAAGGGTTTATTGTATAAACTTACAAGAATTGACTCTCGTGAGTCTGGTCCTCGAAAGCCCGAACCGGGCGGCAAAGCCAAGAGCGGGCGAGCGATGTAGCGAGTAGTCAGGCGATGAAGCCAAGGTACTTGAGAGCAGCTATGGGTATTGCCTTGGAAGTGAATTCGTTGAGGATGAGGTGGCGTCGTTGGGGATACACTCACGGGGTGCTAAACCTCAAGGATGTATTACCGGGTTACGGTGCAGGTAGCACAAGACTAACAGGACTGTTAGGTCGCACAAGACTGAAGACCCAGGGTCAGGATTTGGGTATTAGAACCAGGAAGTTAGTCCTCTCCCCACTCCTGGTTCTAAGCCTACAGGGTCGTCTTTACTGGGGTGCTTGTAACTTCGTTACAATGTCCTGTTTTATTTGAATAGTTTCAGGAACAATATTGTTTCCTTGAACTGACGAGTTATTTACGGTCCCCGAGGTATTTTCTTTCCAAACTTCTCCATCTTGAAGAATCATAAGTATACTTTTTGCAAAGTATTTCAAGACCTCGTCGTCCTCTATTTCAGTCCCATCGGATTCTATAACGAGTCGAGTCCCTGCTATGTGTAGTTTTTCGTTGCCTCTTGTGATCACATCACTCCCTCTCGTATGTCGGCCTTTCCGCCGTTATTCACAGAGACGAGGATGTGGTATTTTTGCGATGGAGAATGGTTGAAACGTTACGCGAGAGTAAAATCACATACGCGAACATCTTGCAGTTATTATTAAAAAGTATCAGAATGCGAGAATAAACCACAACGAAATACTATGAGCATGCTCACTTTTCGGCTACTATATCACTTTCGCGCCCTTTCCTCAGTTCCTATATGGTTCCTATTCTTCTTAAATGGCATTAGCCTTGTCAATGCAATCTGCCGCAGAAGGCATTGTATGGCATTCAACTTAAAATATCTCGAAACAGCATTGAATGGCATTAACCCGATTCAATACTTTTTGCCATGAAAGACATTGTATGGCATTCAAGTGGGTGGCTCGGCGAACCGCATTAAATGGCATTAACCCAATTCAATACTTTGTGTCATGAAAGGCATTGTATGGCATTCAAGTGGGTGGCTCGGCAAACCGCATTAAATAGCATTAACGCCAATTCACTTAACAGTATTACCATAACGTCAAGCCATAAAACGCATTTAATGGCATTTCGGACAAAAATGCAATTAGTACGCATTTCAAGGCATTGAAGTGTCTACTTTTTTAAATGCCATTCTATGCGTCTCAATGAACTCCTTGTTACCGGGTTACTATTTCTGCTTTACGGATTATTAGTAGATACATGTGTGCTGAATGTTAACAAAGGCCGACAAAAATGACATCTTTTTTGTTCCCAAAGACCGGACTATGTGACCCCGAAGGATTTTGGTATCCTAACACCAAATCCGTTATCCAAATTCTTCCTATACGTCACGTTTTTGAGATATTCTAACCTAAAAGTGCAAAAATGGCTATTCATAGGAGTTTTTAGGAAAAAATCGCTGATCGTGTTATATTGTCTCAAATATGGCTAAAAATAGCCATTATTGCAGTTTTATGTTAGAATATCTCAAAAACCTGACGTATAGGAAAAATTTAGACAACGGATTCGTTTTTAGGACACCAAAATCCTTCGGGGTCACATAGTCCGGTCTTTGGCTACAAATTTTTTCGGCCTGTGTAATTAATACGTGTAAATGAAATGTATTTTTTTAGGTAATGAAGTGCTACTGAAAGGATCTGAGACAAATGTACAGAAATATATGCGACGTAAGTAATTCCTTCTTAATGCATTTTTTGGCTAATTATTATCCCTTTATTTAAAAAATTTTCGTGTGTAAGTTTCAACTTCACAAGTAATGAAAAAACATATTGGTTCAGCATATAAAGTAATATTTACTCTTTTTAAGATGGAAACGACAGTATTAATGAGGACCATGCTATCAATCAACAGCTAAAACTTAATTTATCGCAATGCGATCAGAACAAGGAAAACTTTCTCGGTTATAATAGAAATATCACAAGAAAATCTTCTGATCATTCAGCAGCATACGTTGATAAGAAGGGACACTCTAAAGACTGTTTATGTGGTAAGTACAAGTTTGAACAACCTCTTGATACCTTGATCATTGTTCTATTTCCTTCTTATTGCAGAAAAATGTCACGATAAATTAAACGAAATTTTATTATACGTTCGAGACACTTCTCAACGCCGAAAGGACAACGAAGAAGACGAGTTTCTTCTTCCTGAAAGGCCGTGAAAAACAGCTGAAGATTTTTTTGATTTGAACGACTCATTAAAGGAGGAGTCAAATGCACAAGCTTTCGCAAGTATAAATAATTTTCTGGGTTTTAATTGACAATATGAATCCACTTCATCAACAGTCCATCTCAGTAATTTTTCCATTCAAATAATTCTATAAAACTTTCTGAATACATATACGTCTCCTCGATTTCGTATTTTAGTCGAGAAACATTAAAAGAACAGGAGGAAAAACTACGAAGGAGGCAGTAAGGCTGGCAATGAAAAAGACTATGACGGATGAGTTGTGTCAAATATTTTCTTGGTCAGGAACTTCAACCGGTCCTGCGAGAAAACGAAAATTTAGCGGAACGAAAATCTGCCACTATTTCATGAGTATGCTGATTTAATTCAATTTTTTATCAAGTACATGCAATACCTTATAGTTTCTTTTTCGTATTTCAGAAGCGATTCTTTCTGCAAAGAAGGAGAAAAGTGATGCAACCGAAAGAGTTGTCACTGTCACTCTCATGGATTGGTTTCGCAGACCTGGAACTCGGGTTCGTGCTGCTATTGATTCAGATGAATGAAAAAGAAGCCGATAAGAATAAACAATAATTTCAAAGACTAATTATTTAAAATAAGAAGTGATACATTATAATTCAAAACTTAGAATATACAGGTGAATTGTCATTTTGATACATAGGACAGTATTGTCAATTAAATTTCATATTCGCAAAAACAGAGTATGAATATACATGTAGGCGAAGTAAGTTTTGTATTTAAATCTGATAAATTATTATTACTTTTAGGTTTCAGGATGGTAATAATAACTTGGATAATAACTTGGAATTATTTTTTAACCAAGATTTTCAAGATTTCAGGAAAGCCAGTATTCTAAATGAAATAATTATTTTGAAAGATGCATGAAAGGTGCGGAACGTCCTTAAGACGTTTTTAAGCCGTTCTTAGAACGTTCCCCTTATAACAGACATGCCCAACTCGGGGAAATTCCCTTCGAGAACACATGTTCCGCGTTCCCTACTCTTTCTCCTAGAGAGCGAGAGAGGTGGTAGACGCATGCGCGTTGTAGATGCGTATGTCACAGGGGAGAGATTCTCGCAAGCGTTTACCACCACTCCCGCTCTCTTGGAGAAAGAGTAGGGGACGCGGAACATGTGTTCCCGAAGGGAATTTCCCGATTTGGGCATGTCTGCCTTGTGCAATTTCCCTTTTATGATGATTGGATACATGTGTTTAAAACTTTCAAGTTGTTTAAATCATCACAAAAGGAAACTTTTATAAGATGGAAGTTCTAAACACATCTTAAAAACGTCTTAAGGGCGATCCGTACCTTGCATGCACAATTCTTCTAATACAATTCTAAATAAAATAATTATTTCGAAAGATTTGATCAATTGTAAAAATAATAGCTGATACGTTTTAAACAAAGGTATCCAATTATCATAAAAGGGAATTTTTATATGAGGAACGTTCTAAGGACGTCTTAAAAACGTCTTAAGGACTTCTAAACAAAATAGGGTAAGAGCACCAGTTATTGGCACCACGACTGTTTGTTGGCACCCCCTCTCTAATTTGCATTAAATAATAGAAAAATTACAAAATTTGGCATACTCTGATTGAAAGATCTTGTTATCAAATTAGGTTGAATGTTTTCACTTTCCGGTTATTTAAAGTAAATTAAAGGGGGATACCAAGAACGGGCTTAGGTGCTAATAACTGGTGCTCTTACCCTGATATTTTTGATGAATTTAAACAATTGTAAAAATAATAAATGAAACGTTTTAAACAAATGTATCCAATCATCATAAAAGGGAATTTTTATAAGAGGAACGTTCTAAGGATGCCTTAAGGACGTCCTGCACTTTTCATAAACAATTCTTCCAATACAATTCTAAACAAAATAATTATATCGAAAGGATTGAACCATTGTAAAAACAAGAACTGAAAACGTTTTAAACAAGTGTATCCAATCAGCATAAAAGGGAACTTTTATAAGAGGAAACGTTCTAAGGACGTTTAAAAAACGTCTTAAGGACGTTCCACACCTTTCATGCACAATTCTTCCAATAAAATTCGATGGGTCCTAAAAGAAACTACGCAACTTGCGGCAGCAGATAGAAAAATACGTATCTAGCGCACTCTATACTTCAGGCCTGCCCAAGTAGGGGAAAACTGCTTATTTGCCAGATGGGAATTTAACACCACAGCCGACCTCTACTCATTCAACTTCACGAGGGCGACCACCCCCCAAGGCTCTGGATCTGTGAAAAGGGAAGTGGTGGTGGAACTCGAACATGTGGCGAATGAGCAGTTTTCCCCTACTTGGGCAGGCCTGCTATACTTAATATATATAAATGTCTATATACTTAGTATAGAGCGCGCCAGATACGTATTTTCTATTTGTCGCCGCGAGTTGTGTTGTTTATTTTAGGATCCATCGAATTCTAAAAAAAATAGGGTAAGAGCGCCAGTTACTGGCACCACGAGTGTTTATTGGCACTTTGTCTTTAATTTGTATTAAATAATAGAAAAATTAACATATTTATGATACTCTGACTATTTTTTTTTATCAAATTAGGTTGAATATTTTCCTTTTCCTATCATTCAAAGTAAATAAAAGGGGGTGCTAACAACGGACTCATATATGTGCCAATAACTGGTGCTGCTACCCTAATGTTTTTGATAAATTTAAACAATTGTGAAAATAATAACTTGAATGTTTTAAACAAATGTATCCAATCATCATAAAAAGGAACATTTATACGGGTAACGTTTTCAGGACGTTTTAAAAACGTCCTAAGGACGATCCAGGCTTTATTAATATAATTTTTCCATATACAATTCCAAACAAGATAATTATTCTGAATGATGTAAACAATTGTGAAAATAACCAAAGTTGAAAATTTTAAGAATATGTTTCCAATCATCAGAAAAGGGTACTTGTATAAGAGGAACGTTCTAAAGACGTCTTAAAAACGTTTTAAGGACGTCCTGCACCTTTCATGCGCATTTCTTCCGATAAAATTCTAAACAAAATAATTATTGCGAAAGATTTGAACAATAGAAAAAAAATAACTGAAACGTTTCAAACAAGTGTATCTAATCAGCATAAAAGGGAACGTTTATAAGAGGAAACGTTCTAAGGGCGTCTTTAAAACGTCTTAAGGACGTTCCACACCTTTTAAGCACAATTCTTACAGTACAATTACAAAAATTTAAAATTACAAAAAATTAATTTACAAAAAGGTGCAGAACGTCCATAACACGTTTTTAAAACGTCCTTAGAACGTACCTCTTAACTTTAAAGTTCCCTTTTATGATGATTGGATACAATCTTTCAAAACTTTCAAGTTTTGTTATTTTTAAAATTGTTTAAATATTTCAAAATAATTATTTTGTTTAGAATTTTATTGGAAGAATGGTATATTAAAGTCGCTGACCGTCCTTAGGACTTTTTTAAAACGTCTTGAGAACGTTTTAATTCATTATTTTTTCATAATTGTATGTGTATTCCAGTTTGAAGTACCTAATTAACTAATCAGATGTATTGGAAATATACGTTTTCTTAGTGAAACTTTTCACAATTTGTCATATGTGGACGTTTCATTAACGGAAAACAGGCAGACATAGACGTTTTAAAGACGTCTAGAGAACAGCCTCTTACCATCATTGTAACGTGCAATATAACGTCATCACAACTTTTTTTTCGTCCTAAAGGAGTCTTAAAGACGTTTTCAAAAAGTCCGAAACCTGAGGACATTATTCTGTGAATGAAAAGGACGTTCTTAAGATGTCCTTTCCAAAAGTCCTAAACATGTTTACAAAAATTATGTTTTTGAGGCGTTTTTTTTACTTTTGTGCCCACTGGGAGAGTTCGGAATGCTGCCGTTGAGTGGTGGAAACCACTGCCGCTAAACTAGGTCAAGTTTAAATAAAAACACCATTGTTTATGTTCACTGGATCACAAGATTTATTCAATAGTTTTGTTTTGATTTATTGTTCACAGTTTTGGTTGATGCACACAAGTGCAATAATTAATCGCGAAACGCGTCGCGTTACAAGCTTGTAATTATTTGAATCGTTGATTTAATTTGATTCACAGAACTGAGAGTCGCAGGTTAAAAGTTGTTTTCATCGGTTTTCGAGATGAAGAATCTGCCCATTTTTGGCTGTGCGTGCTTTATTATAACCTTAAAATGAGAGGAGACCTATTCCCTCTCCTCGGCCAAGAACCAATCACATTGCTTACATCATAGAATTTTCCTACAGGTTATCCAATAACAAAGTAGGTCAATTCGCTCCGCCTACAGGATATGAGTCATAAAATGAGTCATTCGATGATTGACATTTCTAAACATTAAAAAGTCTGAACAAGTCCAAAGTCCACTCTGCATCCGGTCTGACTGGCGCCATATACTCATTAATGATATTAAATTTAGGCCCATGACTCACTAAGTAAATAAACACTTCACTTTAAGACGCAATTTATTGTGTACTGCGTAGAAGTTTGAGCTAACATAACCTAGCTTCAGGATAGAGAGAGATAGTACTGCATCATGTGTGATTATTTTATGTAGCTAACAGCTTGCAACTTATTTAGGCTTTGTAACATGAAGTTACTGATACGTGAAACTTCCTTTCAGGTTTTTGTATTTGAAAGTTATCTAATATTTGTATTTTAACTTTTGATCATTTTAAAAGGATTCAAATTGAATCTCGAGTTTCTTGCCGCGCTCCGTAGAGTTCGTTGGTGTGCTTTTTAATTCGCAAACGGGCCACACCGTCACAATCATCTAAATAATTGCTAATTTCTTGCGTATTCTGATTTGTTTAAGCTTTTTGAACTTTTCCACTCGAGAAATTACTAGTCTAGAGAGTATTTAGTAAAAGGGTCAGAACACCAGGGTCACAACACCAGCAGGGTACATAACACCCCCCTCTTTAAATATTATTTCGTCCTCGAAATTTTACAAGTGAATCTTTTTTGGTTTTAACGCTTGAAAAGATGTCTGTAGTTGTATTTCTCGTGGACCTGCTGTATAAGTTACGAAACTAGGTTGATTTTCTACTTTATTTTTTATACAAAAAAGGATAATTTTCTTTGGTATACATCTTGTTATATATCTTAGCATTCCGCATTTAAAAAGCGCGTACATAGTTATCAATCCTATTGCTGTATAGCCCAAACGCTGTAACCATTCTGAAGTAGTTTCACTCCAGCTTTTTGGTTTTTTATGAGTAGAAATATTATTGAGTATACTTTGGACATCGTTTAGACTAAGTTGTGCTTTTCTAAGTACATCTACATCAATCCTCCTGGGCATTTGAATTAATCTCTTCTCTAAGTTATCTAAGTTTCCTGGGTTTTGTTGCATATCGTAAGTTTCATTAACAACAATCGTTTTAGTCATATCTAATTTTTTTGATAAATGAAGTTTAGCATGGTTGCTATATATTTCACAATTTTCACCGGTGATTAATGTGGCAACTTTGATTATAATTGGTTTGATTTTTTCTCCACATACTAAATCTAGGTTTATGTCTGTTGTGGGGATCACAATATATCCTCCTATTACCGATATATACGTCTGCTTATGAAGCAAATAAGGAGATTGTGAACATGCTGTTTTTGCATATCTTCTCAGTAAACTTGCTTCACAAGTATTTGTTTCATAAATTCTTAAATTAGGTTGATTTCTTTTACATATCAAATGTCTATTTCTTTTTTTACATTTGTTAATTGTCTCTTTATCAGTCGGTACGTAACTATCTTCGAAGTCAATTATTAAATCATTGTCAGGAATTAAGGAAAGGAATATTTTGCCAAATTTGGTTGGGATTGGAATTATTCTTTTTACGGATCCTTCCTCGTTCTCAATAATTGGGATATTAATTATGTAACTTAATAATCCATTTACTACCGCTATCGAGATTGAACTAATATCGAGAATTTTTTGGTAGTCTTCCCTGAAATGATATTTTGTTCTATGTTGCATTTCAAATTCTTCTAAAGTATTTTTCAAAATTTCGGGTGTTGGAATCTGAGGATGTATGATTCCATATCTTCCATTATTGATAGCATCTATTGCTGTATTAATATTTTCGTTCATTTCTTGAATTAGGATAGTTGTTGAAATTAATTTCATATTAATAAAATTATCTTCAGTATTAGAATTTAGTTTTTCAATTGTTTGAGATTCTAATGCAATATTGTCATTTACTTCGTGGTCCGTATCTAATACTATTTTGAGGATTTTTGTTTGGTTATTTAAAACGGAAACAATATTCTCATTGTCGGTATATAACTTATCAAATTCTGAATTTATTTGGTTTAAATCTGATTCAGTCAGAGTTCCAAAAAGGGTTTTAGAAATATCATCTATGAAATTAGCTAATCCTCTTTTATGCCTGTGTTTTCCAAGTAACTTATCTAAAATTGTAATTTTGTTTATTAATCTATTACGTCTACGTTTTATTAATCTTATTTCATTTTTCGCTGTACATTCATTTTCGCATGTCTTTTCTATTAAATCAATTGTTTGTTTAATCGCTTGAAATCTACTTTCAGTTGTGGTTAAATTGATCACTATAATTAATTTCCAGTTTTCATAATAAAGGTAAGCTTTCCCAATTTCCTCCATGTAAATGTTTCCATAGATTTCTTGAAGGACAAAGTTTGCTTGTGTTGTCGTTATCAGTATCCATAATAGCAGAATAATTATTTTTCTGAAACATAAAATGGCATCACTTGATTAATATGAAGTTGCAGATTTTTGCCTTCAAATTTAATTCTCAAATTATTATTTGTTGTAATTCCTGTAACAACTCCTGGACCTTTCCAACTTGGGTCTAATTTATTCTGTTTTGTATTATTTTTCCATTTGACTTGATCTCCTATTTTGTAGACTGGATGGCTTTTTACTATATTTTCATCTAAACGTGTCTTGGTCTTATCTTGTTCAATTTGAATTCTTTCTCTTGCTCTCCCAATGATGTTGTCGTGTTTGATTTTCCATTTCTTTATTAAATCAGCATTTGTAAGCGTTGGTGATCTTGGTATCGCTGATGGGATATTAGGATTTCTTCCGAATGTCATCTCAAAAGGTGAGAAGCCTGTACTTGCATTTTTCATTGTATTAATTATAAATGTAATGAATTTCAAAGTTTCATCCCATTGTTTACCATTATCTTCCATTGATGTTTTAATGAGATTTTTTAAAGTTGAATGCATTCTTTCTATGTTACCATTTGCTTGTGGATGAAAGGATGTTGTTTTAATATGCTTGACATTTAATGCATCCTCAAATTGTTGCATTAATTCCGATAGGAAGTTTGTTCCTTGATCAGTGAGTATTGTTTTAGGGGCTCCGAATGTATATATATAGTTAAAAGTTTGTCATAAGGACAACCGCAGGATTTCGCCGGGAGCGGGTGCTAATCTGAAAAATTGCACCCGCTCCCAGCGAAATCGCGGTAAAATTTCAGCTGTAACCACGTCTCACGACCGTGAGATAGGTGGTTACAGTCTGCGACGAACTCAATACGATGATCCGGCAAAAGTCTCGTGCACCCTGAGGACACGGAGCGACCCAGGGACGACCGCCTTCTGCATTTTCCCCGCAAGTGTGTCAGCATTTTGTTGACACGCAGAGATGCTTTTCAGGCTATTAACCAGTGAAACCTTGGCACTTCCAAGAGCGCCGATGATCAAGACGATGAACTTAACAGAATATTCCGGGTATAATCGTCGCAACTCCCTTATAAAGTCTTTATACGTCTCTTTCTTTTCTTTCTCCTTGGCTGTGACGTTTTTGTCAGCTGGTGCCGAAAATTCGATAACGAACATGGTTCATTTCTCGAAGTCAAGGAGAGCTATGTCAGGCCTCGAGTGCGCAACAGAAACAATTGTCGAGAATATAAAGTTCCAGTATATTCGGCACTTCTCATTTTCGACAATTGACTCTATTTCTCTAGGAGCGTTTAGCGGAGAGGTATTTGGGCTAATGCCATAAGAGTGACAGAGATGGTAATAAAGCACTCTTAGTGCCGCATTGTGCCTTTGGACGTAGGTCGTTCCCGCATGATTTGGACAACTAGATAGTATGTGTCCTAGATGCGCGGGGTGTGCATGAGACGCTCTGCAGCTATAATCGGGAATGTCTTGGCTCGAAATGTGGCGACGGTATGCTAGAGTGGAAATGACACCGTCTTGACATGCCAAAATGAAGCCCTCCGTGCCCGACTTCAATCCGGGTGATCTAAGGAAAGCAAACGTTAGCTCATACGACATCGGCTTATCTTCCACATTTCTGTGGAAGATGCCGTGCATCCTCTTGTCGAGGAGCTGTTCGTGGAAGTTTTTCTCCTGTACTTTTTTAATCCGGGCCTTCAGGAGTGAGTATTCAAGATGGATAAGATTTGATGCATTTTGCTCACCCCTAATATTGAAGTCAAGGCCGAGTGTTTCAGCAGCCTCCTCCGCTGCTTTGTACAGAAACGCCCCTTTTCCCACTTCTCCGTGTTTCCTGACCATTTTAAGGAGAGGATCTTGTCCATTTGCAACTATATGTGCTGTACCCAGAATAAGTCTGTTGTGAAGACATTCAAGATTCAGTATTCCGCGACCACCTAGGCGGCGTGAGATGTAAAGTCGCGGAACAGAAGACTTAAGGTGCATGCTCTTGTTCATGTGCAAAACCTTTCGCGTCCCGATATCAAGGGATCTGAGCTCGTCCTTCGTCCATGGAACCACTCCAAATGAATAGAGTACTACCGGGACGGCAATCATGTTCGTTGCAGATACTTTGTTTCTCGCCGACATTTCGGAAGACCAAATCTGCCGGATGAGACGTTTGTATCTGCATCGGAGAGTATCCTTTATAGATGTCACGTCCTGAATGCGGCTCTGTGGCACGCCCAGGTATGTATAGGTCTCTCCAGCGTAAAGGTGTCGTATAGCGCTTCTGTCAACGAGCTCAGGATCTTCGGGAATGCCATTAAGTTTTCCTTTCTTCAAATTAACCTTGGCGCATTTCTCTAACCCGAATTCCATTCCAATCTCTTGAGTGTACTCTTTGACAATTTTCAGAGCTAGATGTAGTTTCTCTTGATGCCTAGCATAGATCTTAAGATCATCCATGTAAAATACCTGAGTGACCTTATGCTTTCGGTTTCCAGCTTTGCCGCAGAGATACCCTTCGGAAGGGCGAAGTGCGAGAGATAGTGACAATAATGTGAGGCAAAAGAGGAGAGGGCTCATTGTGTCGCCCTGAAATACACCTCTCTGAAAGGTGATACTGTTAGTGATCACACGATGTTTTCCAGATGAGATAGTAAATCAGGTTTTCCAAAGCGGCATTAATGTCTCTATGCACCTCACAATGTGTGGATGAACCTTTAGGCTTTCCAACAGACAGATGATAAGTCTATGGGAGGTTGAATCGAAAGCTTTCCGGTAATCAATCTAGGCCATCGATAGAAATCGCTGAAAGGATGCTGCGTCTTATAGACACATCTATCGATGAGCAAGTTCTCTCGACATCCTGCCACGCCTTTCTTTGAGCCACGTTGTTCATACATCTCTCGCCATACAGGTCCAATTGTCCGAACTATCCTATCATTTAGGATAGCTGTGAAGATCTTATACAGTGTGTTCAGACAAGTTATTGGCCTGTAATTCTTAGAGTCAGCTAAGTTTCCCGTCTTTGGCAGGAGCACTGTGCGCCCTTCCACCAACCACCCCGAAATAGGCTCTTCCGACTTTAGATATTCGGTGAAAATTCGGGCCAGATGCTGGTGAGTTGAAGGAAACTTCTTCCACCAGAAGGTCTTGATACCATCTGGTCCCGGAGCGGAATAGTTCTTCATGCCTCTTAATACGTTTTTCACCTCCTCGGTAGTGATAGGTGGGTATTCCTTCTCAGCTGTTATGAGGGCATTGCACAGCTCCTTGAAGCTATTTATGTTCTTTGAGCCTTCTTCAAGTGGATGTTGGACTTCGTAGACTTCTCTTCAAAATGCTTCGACCTCCTCTGGTTTGGGCGGATGGTCGACAGTAACTGGAGGGTCTTGGAAGAGTCGAGGTGAGTCAGACGAAAACTGTTGATTTTCTCTGACCCACCTCTCTCTCCGCTCTAGACTTCTCCTAGCGTTAGATAGTACTCGTATTCTGTCAACAATATGCTGCCTGATGGTCAGTAGCTTTGCTCATTTTTCACAGGTATTAGAACTGTATACCTTGTTAATCTGTCTTGAATACTTAAAATGTATTTGTTACCTAGTTTTGTTTCTGGCAGAGGACCAAAAACATCTAACGCGATTTTTTCGTTAGGGTTAGTAGGTGTGTCTGGAATGATTGATTGTGCTTGATTAGTGACTCTTGTTGTCTTTTGCAATTGGCAAATAGGGCATGCTTTTACGTATTTCTTAATTTCTTCATCCATATTCTTCCATTCACCAATTTCTCTTGCCTTTTGAATTGTATTTTTGTCTCCAAGGTGGTTAGCGTGAACTTCTTTAGAGATGGTTTTCCTTTCTTCTTTAGTTAATTCTCTGGTTTTATTAAAACATATATGGAATCCTATTTCGGGGTAATAATTAGATAAGTATTGTAATATTTCCAAAAGAGTTTCTTTTTCTAATGGTGTAAAGGTTGGGTCACCAAAAATCAATCTTACTATTGTCAATCCTCTATCACTAAATTCTGTTATCAATAATCCTAAATAACATATCCAATTTTCCTCATTATACTCAGGCATGCCTGCTTTGTTTTCTTTTCCTTTTACGTATACTATTTCGTACTTATATTCTTCGAGTCTTAATCTCCATCGAAGTAATCTCGAACTAGGATCTTTTACGTTGTGAAGCCAAACTAAAGCTTTATGATCCGTTTGAATTTTAAAGGGATTTCCTAGTAGATACTGTCTCAATCTTTTCACTGCCCAAACAATTGCCAAAAGCTCTTTTTCGCTAGTGCTATAGTTTTCTTCTGCTTTATTCAATGTTCTTGAAATAAAAAAACATGGATGTCCTTTCTGTGATAATACAGCTCCTAATCCTTGATTCGAGGCGTCAGTTGTAAGTGTAAATTCTTCTTTAA
Organism: Andricus curvator; assembly: GCA_932195095.1. Classification (NCBI taxonomy): domain Eukaryota; kingdom Metazoa; phylum Arthropoda; class Insecta; order Hymenoptera; family Cynipidae; genus Andricus; species Andricus curvator. The sequence goes on from CAKNYM010042352.1 coordinate 31,372, forward strand.
AATTTGGGAATCGTAATACTGGTGCATCGCATAAAAGTTCTTTTAATTTTTCAAAGCTTTCTTGGCATCTAGGTGTCCAATCGAATATTACTTCCTTTCGTATTCAGTTGGTCAAAGGTTTAGCTATGGTGGAGAAGTTTTTTATAAACTTTCTATAGTATCCAGCGAGTCCTAAAAATAATTGTATTGTTTTGAATGTAGTTGGCGTTTTAAAGTTTTTTAAAGCTTCTGTTTTTGCTGGGTTGGGTTTAACTCCATTTTTTGTTATTAAATGACTTAAATATTCTAATTCCGGTCTGAGGTATTCACATTTAGATGGTTCTAATCGTAATCCTAATTTTTTAATTCTTTCCAATACTTCAATTAAGTTCTTGTTATGTTAATCTAGTGTTTTACCGAATACTACTATATCATCAATGTAGATAAAGCATTTCTCACCTACAAGTCCTCTAAACGCATTATCCATCATACGTTGGAAGGTAACTGGGGCATTCTTCAATCCAAAGGGCATCCTATTATATTCAAAGTGTCCTTGTGAAGTAGCAAAAGCTGTATATTTTTTTGATTTCTCTTCCATCGGGATCTGGTGGAAACCAGCACTCATGTCAAACGCGGAGAAGAATTTAGCTTGACCTAAATGATCTAGTATATCGTCTATCACTGGAAGAGGGTACGCCTCCTGATCGGTATCTTTATTGACCTGTCTATAGTCTACCACCAATATCAATTTGTTTCCCTTTTTGGGGACTACCCATAATGGTGAGTTGAATGGTGATTGTGAATGTCTTATTATTCCTTTATCTAATAGTCTTTGTGTTTCTTCTAAAGCAAATTCTCTATGTTTCTCGGGTAATTTGTGTGATCTAAGGTTTATCACCTTACCTGAATTTCAGGTGATCTTGTGTTCGGTTGACGTTGTGCATGGTAGTGGATCTGTGTCTAAAGTAAATATTTCGTTGTATTTAACTATTACTTTTTTGATTTCCTGACTGATTTGATTTTCAATGTGATCTAGTTTTGAAATTTTTAATAGTCCGATTAGTCTTTCCGATCCTATTTTGTTTTCTTGTTTAGAATTATAAATCTGATCCTTTGATTCAATAGCCATTATTTTTTCATAATTTATAGTTTTTGGTACTTCTATGGGTTTCATGTTATAATTAAATATTTGTAAAGTTATTTTATTATTTTTTATTCTGTAAATACCATCCGATATTTCTTCTTGATTTTCTATCCAAACGTCTTGATTATTTTCTTCTGTTTTAATTTGACAGACTAAACTTGAATTCTGTGAGATGTATTCTCCATCATTGTGTAACGGTAGTTTTTTATTTTCTAAAATTAAATAATTTATAGTTAATCAGTATCTATCGAATTTATTGAAGAATGCTAAACCTATTATTCCAGATTCCGGTAAGGGGAAGTCAACAGCAATAATATGAAAAAGGTGGATTTTTCCAAAGTATGGAATATATGCTGCATCAGTCGTCTGATGTTGGTCATTTCCCATGCAGAATTTTTTCTTAAATTTGAATTTCTTATGATTATCTGAGATGCTGTCTTCTTTTATTAAATTAATGGAAGCTCCTGTGTCAACTAATAAGCTGTATACTGTTCCGTCTCGTCGTTTTCCTCGTATTGATTGCAGTTTTCCAGATACGGCTGATATTCTGCAGTCTCTTCATAATCTATCTGTTCTTGAATTTCTTCTTGTGTCATGTCCTCGGATTCTAAATAATTTTCCTCTTCTTGGTTCTCCGAAGAGATCTTTTGTCATTCTCACTTGAGTTTGAGGTGGTCGTTTGGGGTTTTGGGCATTCTGAAAATGTTGGGGTTTGACATAACATTGTGTCGCCAGATGTCCTATTTTCCCGCATTTATAACATTTTATTTTTAACCTATCTGCTAAGGGCATATTCTGATTTGATACTTTGAATGGCGTTCTGTTTGCTTGAGGCCTTGGTGTAGATGTTAATATTTGTGGTCGTGAAAACTGAGTTATAGTTTTATTAAATGGTTGCGAACGAATGGGTTGCGCTTCTCGTAGCCATATATCCATCTCTACTGCCGAATTTTGTGCTTCCGTCAAACTAGAGGGGGGAGGAATGTTTTAAACATTCTCCGTCTTCAATGCTAAGTGCAATTTTTCTTTCCGTCCGATTCGTATGCTCTCCCTGCACAGCATATTTTAATTCGTTTACTACTTCTCGAAATCTTAAATTAAAATTTTGAACTGATTCTGTCTGTCCTTGTTTAATGTTCTCTAATTTAGACCTTAATGCAGATACTGATCCTAGCAGTGATAAATTTTGTCGTAATGCGTTGTATAATTCATCAAAAGAATTTATTCTTGTATACCCAATTGCTTTCTCAGCGTTACCTTTTATTTTCTCGGCTATAATAACATCTAGTAAAAGGTCGGGTTGACTACATCTTTTCTTTCCTCTTTTTACGGATTTTATAAAGTCTTCTATACCTATATCGTCGTAGCCGTTTATTTCTTTTACGGTTCTAATTATTTCCTTGGCCGTCAGTAAATCGATTGAACCGGAGGGTGGTGCAGTTGGAGGGTTGTCTAAATTATTGATTACGCGAAGTGGGTTAGGGTCACGCGGTATACGTCTTTCCTTTCCCTCTTCACCCTCACTCTCGTCACTCGTAATGTCGGGATGGTCCATGACGATCTCCCCTTTAAATCCAAAAGACTTCCCTATCTTTTGAATCTCTGTCATTCTCCTTTCATTCTTCCCAACTAAAACGTTCCTATTAACTATTATTTGATTCAATGTAGACTCCATTCCGTCCATTCTAGTTATGAATAATTTTAATAATTCCCCGGTGGTCATATGAATAGAAGATTGGGACCTATTTGGGGGAGGATGTTCGGGACATATTATTTGCTGTAAGGAAGGGGTTATTGATTTCTTCAATTATGTCTGTCGAGTCAGAGTCTGTGTCACTAGTAAAGAATGTCGTTTTCTCTCTATACTTTTCGAATGCCAGTTTTTTTTATTTCAAGTTTAAATCCTATGATTTTCTTCTCGTTGATTATCGTGACAGGTTTTTCCCGTTTAAACAATAAGATTATCTGACAGGGCTAGACCCACGTGCAGATAAACTTAGAGTAGGTTTTTGTTTTTTAAGGAACACAGAGGCCAGGGAGCACCATGAGCGTAAGCACCGTTGCAAGCCTGAAGTTTGGTAGTATTTGGGCGCAAATTTTATGATTTTAGTCATAAAATTTTACTCTACAAATATCTTCAAACTGTACAATATTTCTACCTTGAAATTAAAACCTCTTCTAACTAATCTTCTTTACTTATAATATCTTCTTTGACTCGCCGCCGACCAACCCCGCTGGGTGTTGGCTCTTCCTTCAAGATGAAGACCGTAGACTCCTGAGGAAATCAATACCTGGGCGTTGGCTGCTACTATCTCCGTTGATGCTCTGTAGATAGGCCGTTGTCTCTTCCGCCTGTTTGCGCGCCTCGTTCTTTTCAATTTTCTTCTTAGAATTTCTTATTCAATTGTTTTCCGTAGTATAGTGCCCTACTTGGTTCAGACACTACGAAACAATAAATAATACTTTTCTTTTTTTAAATTTCTTTCTTCTTTTCGAGTTTTTAATATCTTAGTTTTTTCGGTTTTCGGGTCACCCGTAGGTAGATCCGGAGTCTTCTTGAGTTCCGTGCAACTCTCCTCGTCGTCTTGGATTCTTGTCTCTTCTTTTTTTTTCTCTTGAATTCCGTAGAATTCTTATCTTTGTCAAAAATTATTTCCGTAGAAATCTTCCTTTTTGTATTCCGTAGAATGCACAGTTCTTTTTTCATTCTTGAATTCCATAGAATTCTTTTTTCTTTTCAAGTTCGTTTCACGATGATCGGACTTTTATGTGATATCCTCCTTTTGTCGATTCCGTAGAATACGAGGATTCGAAAAGCCGACCCTGGCAGGATCGCCAAAAATGTTATGGGTTCAGGAATTAATAATTCCAATACTTCAATTAAACTTTAGTTTTAGGTATATTTATTTAAAGATTACAATAAACGTCGCGACTGGTCAGACGAGACGAGACTCAGAGACTGACGCCCTAACTGGAAGACCGACCCGAAGGGGGTGGTAGCGTATCGATTAAGGCTTCTAGAACCTTCTACTAGTCATACAAGCTACAACGTGGTACATTGTATTGATTATTTTACATATATATATATATATATATATATATATATAGTAGATAAACGTTTATTTTTTAGCCTGCTGGCCTTAAAAAATTGACTTGCTTACACTTCCATTTTTTTACAGAATTTTCTTACAAATAACCCTTAAAACTAACATCCTTCCACACCTTATATCTAACGCCGCTCGCTCTTATCGCATTGCCTTCCTCGCTTCGCCTCGCCTCGCTCGCATGTCCCTACTTTCTTGCTTGCCTCGCATTACCAAACTCTGCCTCCGCGACTAATACCTAATACTTATCTACTATTTACAATATTTACAATTACTTATATTTACTTCCTCCTCTATTTACAATCTTTCCTTCTCCATTCCTCTTCCTCCTTCCTTCTCTTCTTCTCCATCTTACCCAATACTCCCTTCACCCATGCTACTGCCCTTTTGTCCCCCCTTTCATGCATCAATACCTCCATGCTTATCCCAGTCCTTTCCACCTCCACGCACTCCTCCAACCAGTGCTCCACTCTTGCCTCCCCCTTCCCACATAGTTCACACATCCTCTTTTCCCTAGCGAGCCAGAACCTATTGAAACCCTCCATGCAACCACATCTCATCCTCGCTATAAGCTCCTGACTTCCTTTCTCTCCTTTCTCACACAAATATTGCGCTCTCGCCTTTGGCATAATCCACACATAGTTCCCATTAAACCTTGTCTCTCTTATTCTCTCTTCCCCTGCTGTCTTCTCTCTCTCCATGCTGTTTTTCTTAACCAACTCATATACCTTCCTTCCTTCCTCATGCATCCTTCTCAATTCATCCATATGCAGTCCATTCGTTCTAAAATACCTTTCTCTTTCAACCTCCATCTTCCCTCCCCCTCTCCTGTTCTCCTTCTCCCACCAACACTCCCTAACCAGCTTACTTCCCCCCTCTTCCAAAAATTTCTCCTCATATTTACACGCTCGACTCCCCGCTAGAATCCCTACACTCGTTCTCCCCGTCTCCCTCCTGACAATATAATTAGGCGTGTTCCTTGCCAACCCCAGTGTCCACTTTACATACCTCTCATGTATCCTATTTACCTCTTCGCTTTCCTTCCACCCCCACACCTCTACTCCATACAATAGCACACTCATCACTAGTGAGTCAAACAATTTCATTCTCCTTCCAAAATCATCTGCGAATAACTTCTTTCCCAACCCCCACACCTGCCTCATTACCACATTTGCCCTCCTCACTCTCTCTTTTATGTGACCATCCACTCCGCCATTCCTCCGAAACAAGAAGCCCAGGTACACAAACTCTTTCACCGCCTGCACCGCCTTTCCCTTCCACTTCCACTCCCCTTCCTTATCCCTTCCACCTCCTTTTCTGAAAACCATAACCTTGGACTTTTCCGCATTCAGTTCTAACCTGTTCTTATCCAGGTATCTTCTCAACCTCTTCATCATTTCCTTTAAGGCCTCCTCGCTTTTTGCCAACAACACTATGTCATCTGCATACGCTAGCGACCAAATTCTAACCCCTCCTATCCTGACTCCTCCTACCACTCCGGCCTCCAGCTTACTTTCCATATCCGCAATTAAAATCGCAAAAAGCGTCGGGCTAAGCGGACACCCTTGTCTTAACCCCCTATCCATCCAGAATCCCTCCGAAATCCCCTGTCCTCCTCTTACCTTATCTTTGGTTTCTTCATATATCTCCCTTACCCTCTCGATCAGGCCTCTCTCCACTCCCCTCTCCTGCATCGCCTCCCACAACCTCCCCCTATCCACCGACGGAAACGCGCCTTTTAGGTCCACAAAAAACGCGTACACTCTCGATCCCTTCTTCGCTAATTCTCTATCCACCACGTGCTGCAGAACGTAGATATTGTCGATAGTACTCCTACCTGCCCTAAAGCCCGCCTGCGTCTCTGGCAATATTCCTTTCCCCTCGACATCCTTCCGCAGCCTCTCCGCTACTACCATCGCGTATACTTTATACGCCGTATTCATTAGCGTAATCCCCCTATAATTTTCCTGCCTATCCCTCTCTCCTTTCTTATACAGAGGCACTATTAATCCTTCTCTCCACCCTCGTGGGAATCCCTCCCCCCTCCATACTTTCTTCACTACCTCCTTCAGCCTCTCCCTAACCTCCTGTGTACTAAACAGCCATGCTTCGTTCTCTAGCCCATCCAGCCCTGCTGATTTTGACCTTTTTAACTTCCTTATCTGTTTCTCTATCTCCTCGTCATTCAACTCCTCCATCTCTGCCTCCCCCGTTCTTCTACTCCCATCATCTCTCTTCCTTGAATCTGAGCCCTGAAATGATTCTTTAAAAAACTCCCTCCACTCCTCACTCCCTATCTTGTCGCTTATCCCTACTCTACGCTTCCTAAACCTATTTATTATCTTCCAGACGTCCCCTTCTGTCTTAACATTTCCTAACTCCTCCTCCATCTCTTTCTCCTTTTCCTGTTCTTTCTTCTTACACATCAATCTAAACCCCTTCCTCATTTCTACGTACTCCTCCCTTTTCGCAGTACCCTCTTTCCACTTCTTCTACTTCCTCTTCACCTTTCTTTTCATCTTTTTACATTCCCTATCCCACCACGGCTTCACCATTCCTTTCTTCTTCTTTTTGAATACCTTCTTTTGCACGCACCCTTTCACTTTCTCTTTTAAATCCTCCCATATCTCTTCCACCGTCTCCCCTTCGAAGCGTACCTTCCCTAACTGCTCCTTATATTTCTCTATCGCCTCCCTCGTCCAGCTAACCCTCTCCCCCGTCGACACTTCTTCCCCACCTTGCCTTCCGCCGTTCTCACCCCTTATCCACAACCCTAATGGCTGATGGTCTGATTCTACCCTCCCTTCTACTGCGAATCTCTCCATCTCCTCCCACCCTTGCATATTCATAACTACATAATCTATTACCGATACCCCCACCTTACCTACGTATGTGTATTCTCCCTCTTCGTCCCCAGTTGCCATACCATTTGCCACCGCCCAGCCTCTATCCTCCATCCAGTCCCTTAGAATCTCCCCCTCCTTATTTATTAACCTATCCTTTGAGTTCCTTTCGAAGCTCTCCCCTTCCCTGTAAAGGCCCCCTTCCCTCCCCATCCTCGCGTTAAAGTCCCCACCCAGTACCACCATACCCTCTTCTCTTTCACCTAACAGGTCTTCCACCCTTTCTTTAATTCTTTCCATCCCATCCTTATTGTACACTATCACAAACTTACACATTACCCCTCCTATCTTTACTTTCCTCATTTGCACTCCCTCCCCCTCTACCTCTCCGTGAGCTTCTTCCTCTAATCCATCTGTAATCCCCGTTATAATTCCCCCACTAGCCCTTCCTTTCTTCTTCACTCTGACCGCCTCCTGGAGTCTCCACCTATACCCCCTTGGCAGCTTTGGCTCTATTCTATCCCATTCCTTTCTTTCCACCCACGTCTCTACCAGTCCTACCACATCAAATTCCTGGATATACCTCCAGAACTCCTCATCCTTCTTCTTTACCCCTGCTACGTTCCAGTAAAGCACCTTCAAAACTCCTCTACCCTGCATTACCCCCGCCCCCCTACTTCCTACGAAACAAATTCCCCTGCACTTCCTTCAACACCTCTTTCTCCTCGCCCCACACCCACATTTTCTCGTCTATTTTTATTTTCCGATATCCTACCTTCGCCGATCTCCCTTCACTCCTCTCCCTCCTAGCCCTGTCGTACAGCATTCTCTGTACATCCCTTTCCTTTCTCGTCAAATCGTGATCGATGAAAACTTCCTTATCCTTTATCCTATTTTTATTTCTCATTACCCCCAATTTTTCTTCCCAGCTCTCCAACTCCACAACCGCCACTTCTTTCTCCTTTCTCCCCTCCAACTTAACTTTCCCTACCCTGCCTTTATTCCACCCTATGCTCTGTAGCAGCGCTTCCACGCCCTCCCTTTCTTCCCCGCTCTTCATCTTCAGCCCTCTTATCACAATATTATTTCTCCTGTCTGCCTTCTCCTTTCTCTCCATTCTCAACTCCATTTCCCTTATCCTTTCCCTGTCCGCCCTCTCCTCCTTTTCATTCCTACGCTCTCCCACTTTCTCTTCTATCATATTGCCTACCCTCTCCCAAATACCTTTAATCTCGCCCCTGCTACCCCCGACTCCTATTTCCATTTCCGTCCTGCCCTCCACCTTCTCAAGCCTTTTTTCCGTCCTTTCTTTCCACGCCCTAATCTCCTCTTCCATCTGTTTTATTTTAACTTCTTTTTCTTTTCTTTCCCTCTCTAACCCATCTACTCTCTCTCTCAGCTCTTTCACCTCCTTTTCCCATTTCTCATCTCTGATTCGCAGGTCTTCCCTCATACCTTCCATCTGCTCCTTGGTCCCCCTTACGTCCTCCCTCAGCCCCCTGATCTCGCCTAACAACATCCCGAGAGCCTCCTTTTCCAACATCCCCTCCATTTTTTTGGGGGGTGACCTCGGTGTTATCCCGCTTTTTTTAAACGGGCTCTCGACCTCGCTTTTCTCCGGACTCTCTTGGCTGTCTCTCTTCCTTTTCAAGAGATCCTCCCCGTCACTTGCGCTTGACGCTCTCTCCCTTACCTTCTCGCTTCCTTCGTTGCCACCGTCCCGATTTCTCCCTCTCCCCGACGCACCGCTCGACACCGGGCGACGCGTTGTTGGCCGTCGTGGCTTGTGGAAAATTCCCTCCCCGTCGGTTTCACTACCAGCACTGCCAGTACTCTCGCTGCCCACCTCCCGCTCTACCGCCGGTAAATGGGATCTATCCATGCAGTACCTGCCGCAACCGACAGATGTCTCTGCAAAATGTTGGCGTCTTTCGCCGCCAAATTTTCCTTTTTTTTCCCCCCTTTTTTTCAATTCCTCAGTCCCTGCAGACACCCCTTTCTCTCCCTTAGCATCCCCTAACTTTTCGAGAACCACCCTTGAACCCTCGAAAGCCCAGGACTCCTGACCACGAACTCCCCCGATTACTTGCCAACCTAACCTCACTTTCCCTATACAGCTAGATACCACCTCCCACCCACGCTGAAACTCACTTTTTATCTCCCCAATTCACCCCACACAACCCTACTCACCTCCTCGGCTTCCACCCTCACACTCCACTCACACCTTCCACACAAATTCCGTAAAATTCTCTCTCCACCTGTCACTAAACACGTTCTCACTTCCGCCACCAACATGCAAGTCCTTATATATATATTGTAACGTGGCATTATTCCACGTATACAAATAATTTGAAAAATTATTAAAGTACTTCTACACATCTCTACTCGTGAGGCTCGAACTAGTAGTCAACTTTCTGACAGTTGCCTGCGAGCAGCTGAAGTTGATTGTTTCAAGTAAAATTTACTCTCAACGAAGCAATCACTCAAAATTTCAAGTCAACCGCCTGTCGATCAGTATGATTGATCGACCGGAAACTTAAATTCAAATTCAAAATCAATTAAATAATTGTCGACATTACCTTCATTTTGTGGGATAAAATAATCCAAGAAAACCAGGATTGGAGGCTATAGGTCCCATGCCAGCTGACAAGTCTGTCAGAATCGTCCGACCAGGGACAGAAATAAATAAATAAGACACTTCACTCACTGTTAATACACGACCTTTTGTTTTTTTTATATATAAACCAGAGCCGAGGGGCTCATCACACACGCACACGCAAACGTCACTAGTGACCAGGGGTCGGTGACAAATTCACTACACGCACACACGTCACACGAAACAACGCAGCGGCTACGACACCCCGACTTCGCAGAAGAGGACCCTGGTTACTCGCATGGAGGGGAGTCCCGTGCGATCAACGATAACCAGGGCGACGACGTCCACGTTCACAACGCGACGATGTAAACAAACCGGCGTGAACGAGCGCGCGGCCATACTGCTGCACCCTAGACTATAGCGTAGCGGACGATGTGGTCATTCTGCTCGTCCGTGCGCCACCTCGTGCCGTCAGCTGTAAAAGAATTTTCTCTCTCTCTCTCTCTATCCGCATGATCGTCGTCGGCTCGTGACGTAACGCTTGCCTGCCGCCAGTTGCAAACGAATTTCGCGCTCGATCTGCAGAATCGGTCATCTGCGCATTTCGGAATGCATGTTTTGCGGGTCCTTGGAGACGAGCATCTTCGACTACGGGGACTGTTAGTTCGACGCTTACGGAGAAAACATCCTCTCGAATTCTCACCAGGAAATTGATTGATTTTTTTTGAAGACCGAAAAATGCCACTGGGACTTGGTTCCCTACGGGGACGTAGGGTGATTACAGGTGAGGTTTTGTGCCCTTGATTTCTTACTCTCTACCTTTAATTCTGTGTCCGGAATATCTTGTTTAATTTTAAATCGAAAATGTACGCGAGTGGGCGATAAAGGCCAAAAATTAACGAGTCGTCAGCAATGGCTGACCAGTGGCCGGTCCTCTAATTAGGCGTCCTAATGAATCTCGAAAAATGTATTCTCGCGAGTCCTATTCGTTTTGACTTCAGTGGTTCAAGCTGAACTGGTCGGAATTCTCAGTCGCGTTTTCTCCTACAGCAGTAGAGTCAGTGGTTAGAGATATAAGAATTCAACCACGCGGTCTTG
>CAKNYM010042353.1:0-14996 GCA_932195095.1 Andricus curvator
AAACCTGTCTGTTTATTTACATGATTTTAATTTTACCAACTGAGCTGTGTATGAGTCACTGAATATGGATTATTTTGACGGTATTTATTGACAATTTTAATCGCTCAACCTGCCTAATTCTATTTTCTAATTCTTATGGATTTTAACTCAAATAATCAGTTTTGCTTTCGTCATCATTTCAAATTTCTCGAACAAAGAATGAAACCATTTTGAGACATTCACGTATAAACTTATAAGGTAATGCTGGTTTAAAAAATAATTGGTGTTATAAATTGTTCGTTTTATAACGAAACTAATTTCTTTGTTTAAAACTGGAATGCAGGTGCGGGTAGTGATTTTTTTAACTTGTAGAATAGGATGACCAGAAAAAAACACTTTTGGTTTTCTTAAGAATGAAGAGCAAATAACGGTAGTTTATGCGATTGTAGAAGCCAGATTTTTTTTTAATTTTAAACAATATTTAGAGGTGGCCCATCGTCTTTGAAAGTTGTCATTGCAAAAGCTCACAATTTGGGTAAGTGAAAAGTCGATCGTAAAGGTGCAACCTCAGCTCTTTTCATCGATGTGACTTTATAACAGGATTAGTTAGCGTCCCCTGAATTATTATTCACTTTTCTGAAAAAGGGAAATATGACTAAAGAACGCTTGCTGAGAAAGGGCCTGCTTTATTAGTTTATGGTGTCAAGACCCACTGTGATCGACTTTTATGGCCGAGCTGATGAGCGCTCCGCCCCGAAAATTAAACAGCTTAAGTCGTAGACATGTCAAATTTCAAAAATTTACTCAGATTTGTTTTCATTATTGCAGGCTTATATATATTTTTCCTAATCTGCTTTTTCAGAAAATGTGTTCCTCAACCTTCGAGGAAAATATTCTTAAAATTTCAGTATAAGATATATATTATTAGGGCCGTTATTAGTCTTTGAAAACAGTGAAAATGGCACTTTTCAAGCAACCGTTATTAATGTTTTTTATGAGTTTTTCAGTGAAAAAATGTTTTCATGCGGATTCTGAGAACCTCAAGAACAACATATTAAAAGTTCAAATTAAAAAGTGGATAACTACGTGGTTAAAATCTTAAATGAAAAAAGTTGAGTTTGCCCATGTTAATTACATAAGAACGTCAAAGACGATGGGCCACCTCTAAATATTGTTTAAAATTTTTAATATTATTGAAAATTAAATTAAAATAAATATTTTTGAATTAACTATAATAAAGTACGATGGTCTGTACATCTACGATGAAGTTTCATTAGTTAGTTTAAGTTTAAATAACGACTCTCATTATGTTAGACACATAATAATTATTGTATTCGATTAGTCCCAAATTGAAACAAGAATTATAGCATTAACTGATTTAAATGGAATTTTCCGATTGAACACAAATTTTATAAGTTCTACAGTTTAAAACATTTTTAACAGTTCAGCCCATATATATAATTGTACCGGTTACCCTAACATATAACGAGTACCTGGTAAATAAATGATAACTTTTTAAATATTTATTTTTGATAAAAATCCTGCAGATTAACAAGAGGAATACTAGATTAGATAAAAAAATACGTTTACATGTGACGAACATTGTTGCTTATATAATAATATAAATGAAACCAAGGACGAATTCAGACTATGTTTGGGAAGTATTGAATATTCAGACTTGCCAGAAATTTAGAAAAAAATACGAAGGCGCACCGTAATTTTTGTAAAAATGTGGAATAGAACACTTTTATTTCCATAGCGTCCATATTTTCGCACATTGCATGAAAAAGTATCGAAAAAGCGAGTGTTGAACTCTGGAAAAGTATAGAAAAAACAATCTTCCACCTCAGTATTGGACCAGAAATACATGCATAGAACAAAAAGTATTCCTCGTAAAAATCATTTGGTGGCCCTAAAAAGGACCGATTTGGATGTAATGATTAGTTGCAACAAAGAAAATTAAGCTCGTTCTCCTCGGATACGACGTGCCAACTGGATGTCTTTCGGCATGATGGTGACGCGTTTAGCGTGGATGGCACACAAGTTGGTATCTTCAAAGAGACCGACCAAGTAAGCCTCGCTGGCTTCCTGAAGAGCCATGACGGCAGAGCTCTGAAAACGCAAGTCAGTCTTGAAATCCTGGGCGATTTCACGAACGAGACGTTGGAAGGGCAATTTGCGAATTAAAAGCTCAGTGCTCTTCTGGTAGCGACGAATTTCACGAAGAGCGACAGTGCCAGGCCTGTATCTGTGGGGCTTTTTCACTCCCCCAGTGGCAGGTGCACTCTTGCGAGCGGCTTTGGTGGCCAGCTGCTTCCTCGGTGCCTTACCACCGGTGGATTTACGAGCAGTTTGCTTGGTACGAGCCATTTTCCCAGAACGGTGCTTTCGAAACGAATTCTCAAACAATGATGAAAACTTTCAATGAGCGCTGTTATATAGCCGCGAAACACATAAGCTGATAGGTAGCGCGCTTTTTAGAAGGGAGGAATATCTTTTTATTGGTTGACGCTTACCAAGAGGGAAGAGGCGTAGGCTTACTCGTTTGTGTCAAGAGAGGGGGGAGAAAGTGCACATGTCGTTTAGTGGGGGAATCCGTTCTCATGGCTATATAGTCGACCCCATAGAATTTCGTACCATTCCAACATTCCGAGTTGCGTTCATTGTTCCAGTTATTCGTACATATTTAACTTGCTGAAAAATGACTGGTCGTGGTAAAGGAGGAAAAGGTTTGGGAAAGGGAGGAGCAAAACGTCATCGTAAAGTTTTGCGTGATAACATCCAGGGAATCACAAAACCCGCCATCCGTCGTCTGGCTCGTCGTGGTGGAGTTAAGCGTATATCTGGCTTGATCTACGAAGAAACCCGAGGTGTCCTGAAGGTTTTCCTTGAAAATGTCATCCGTGATGCTGTCACCTACACTGAGCACGCAAAGAGGAAGACCGTCACCGCCATGGACGTTGTCTATGCCTTGAAACGTCAAGGACGTACTCTGTACGGTTTCGGCGGTTAAATTCAGAATTGTTTCTGGTACTAATTGCATACAATCGGCCCTTTTCAGGGCCATCAAATGTTTTTTAACGTAGGCGTAATCTCTTCTGTTTCAACATGTTGCATTCTGTTTACTTTTCGTTTTTTAACTGCCATGTGTTTATAGGTAGATAGTTTCTGCTGCCAATTTGATCATTTTCAATTAAACGATAAAATCAGTGTATAATGTTGAAGCGCTTACTTAAATTATATAAAATTCAAGTGCACAGTGGTCAAACAAAAGATCTTAGCGCAAGCATATCACTAAAAAGAAGTAACAGAAGATATACACTGCCGGTCAAGAGTTTCCGGACACCTCTTTTTTATGACTGACAAAGTTGTCTTCAATTTAATTATGTCAGAGCTGTAAGTTTTCCTCTTTGACAGGTTAAATGCTCTCAAAATTCTGTATGAAATAAGCCCAGGATGAAGCCTATTTGTCTATTTTTTTAGTAGATATTGCATAAATAGTTTATGTATAACTATTGTTAACAATTGTAACGTATGTGGTATGCCTGGATTCGTAAATAAATAAGGTAGATCGACAATTTGTCAAATTTTAATAAATATTGATGGCATTAAAAATATGCTTGGTCAAAGTTACCCTACATTTGAAGACTAATTTCTAGTTTGGAACTATTATTTCACAATTAAAAAGTCAGATTTCAATACAAAACGTTTTTTTCTAGAGGTGTCCCGAAACTTTTGACCGGACACATTTCAAAATGAAACCATTAAGATGCACAAGGTTAAGTAATGAAAGAATGGCATATTTCAGGTTTATCAAACTGTGTTGAACACTCCACCTGATGCGGAAAAAATATATTTGTAGTTTTGTCGACTAATCGATAGTTCTTTATTTGCCCTTTCGTAATAAAAAATATTATTTCCATATCTGAAAAAATCGAATTGTTATTAAACTGTAAAGTGAGGTCCTCTTATAAAGTTCCGGTGTTGGACCGCCTCTTCAATCGCTCTTCTTGTAAAATTAAGCTACCGCGCGTTGGGTCCCTTTTAGAGTTCGAAAGGCGGTAACTTATGTCAGGAACACCGGTAAGTTCTCGATCGATTTTTTTTCTCGAGAATTTACGAGAAATTAATTTTTTTACCGAAATAAATGTAAACTTTTGAGCTCAAATGGGTTTGAACGCAGCCTGTGATGATTTTTGGTAACTTAGGAAATATATTTGAAATTATTAACAGTTGGTAGCATTGAGTAGTATAAGAAACAAAGAAGACAAAAAACGAGTTTGAACACGCCGCATGCCATGCTGTGCACAGCATAACGCAAAACTTCTGTTTTTTTATCGTAAAATCCATGAAGTCGATTCTCTCAGTTAAAAATGCCAAAGAAAAAATGTTTGTTATGGAAATTCTTTCAACAAGTAGTGAATGAGGATAATAAAGTTGCTTACAAGTGTAATTATTGCTGTGAACTTTGCGACTTTTCTACGCCCAGTTTGACCCTAGGGTGGAATCCAGAGAACAAAATTTTAAACGATCTTCATAATTTAGAGTTTAGACCAAAATACTATGGAAATGTACGCTGAAAATAAGCCCAAGAATATTTTAAAATCTTAATTATTTCCAGAGTTATTCCAATTTTTGGAAAACATCGAAATTTTAAGTTTCTTTTGCAATATTTTTTATAAAGTTGGCATTTTGCCTTCAATTGGGATTTATTAGACATCGAATTTTATTGCATTTCGTATTATAATGAGGAATGTTTTTAAACGCTTTTTATTTTTCTACATTTTTTAAAGCGACAGGTCAAAAAGAATATTATTTAAGAATACCGATGACACTGAGTAAGCTAATTGCAGTATTATGGCCATACATAATCCTATCTTCGTACCGACTGTACTACACGGTAGCGAGACATGGACCTGTCAAGAAAAGGACAGGAGTAAAATTAACGCGATCGGCATGAATCCTCTGCGCATAATATGCGGGAAAACACTGATGGACAAAGTCAGAAGCGAGACAATCCTCCAAGAATGTGGTACAGGAGAGACACTAGTTGACACATGGGAAAGAAATCAGTTAAGATGCTTCGGACATCTTGAAAGAATGAAATATGAACGACTGACCAAACAAGTTTATAAAGGTAAAGTAAGTGGCAGAATGCCCAGAGGTAGACCGCCGAAAGAATGGTTGGAATCTGTAAATGAGACATTAATCCGAAGAGACATAAGAAGCCATAGAAACACAAGAGCTTGCATGAAAAAATGCATGGACGTGAAGGAAGCTAGAGTAGTATGCCAGGACAGAAAAGTGTGGCGACAAATCGTTTGTAAACAGAGTGACAATAGAATGAATGACGTCTGAAACAAAGACCTTGGATACTAATGGGCCCAAGTTGGGAACCATACATAACAATTTTGTGAGACTCTTCACTTGGGGTAATCGCTAGAGAGATTGATCAGCAACCTGGGTCGGAGCAGTGTTGCGGAATAAACGTGTCATTTAAATAAATAACACGAGAATTCCTACTATGTGTAGTTACTATGTACCTATATACTAGGGTGACCAGAAAAAAACACTTTTGGTTTTCTTAGGATTGAAGGGCAAATAACGGTAGTTTATGCGATTGTAGAAGCCAGATTTTTTTTTTAATTTTAAACAATATTTAGAGGTGGCCCACCGTCTTTGAAGTTCTTATGTAATTAACATGGGTAAATTCTACTTTTTTTCATTTAAGATTTTAACCACGAAGTTATCCACTTTTTAATTTGAACTTTTAATATGTTGTTCTTGAGGTTCTCAGAATCCACATAAAAACATTTTTTCAATGAAAAATTCATAAAAAAACATTAATTACGGTTGCTTGAAAAGTGCCATTTTCACTGTTTTCGAAGCCTAATAACGGCCCTAATAATATATATCTTATACTGAAATTTTAACAATATTTTCCTCGAAGGTTGAAGATCACATTTTCTGAAAAAGCAGATTAGGAAAAATATAAATAAGCCTGCAATAATGAAAACAAATCTCAGTAAATTTTTGAAATTTGACAGGTGTACGACTTAAGCTGTTTAATTTTCGGGGCGGAGCACTCATTAGCTCGGCCATAAAAGTCGATCTCAGTGGGTGACGCCATAAACTCATAAAGCAGACCCTTTCTCGGCAAGCGTTCTTTAGTCATATTTTCCTTTTTCAGAAAAGTGAATAATAATAATTCAGGGAACGCTAACTAATCCTGTTATAAAGTCACATCGATGAAAAGAGCTGAGGTTGCACCTTTACGATCGACTCTTCACTTACCGAAATTGTCAGCTTTTGCAATGACAACTTTCAAAGACGATGGGCCACCTCTAAATATTGTTTAAAATAAAAATCTGGCTTCTGCAATCGCATAAACTACCGTTATTTGCCCTTCACTCTTAAGAAAACCAAAAGTGTTTTTTTCTGGTGACCCTACTAAATACCCATATACACACTACTATTTTCCAACGGAGCAAGTCACGCCTACCCCGAAAGGGAATTGGCTTAATGGTATAATAATAATAAAACTCTCTTGAGACTGAGCAACGACGAATAGTTATAAGTCACAGCAATGATTTTTAATAGTCACTGTGTCTTTCCTACACAACTAGTTAGTTTCTTATAAGTATTTTAGCTGCTTAGTTTTCTTCATGTTGAATATTTACTTTGTTATAAAAATAAATGAAACGCCATGGTTATTACGATTCACACAAAAAATGTATTTATTAATATACAACAAGAACATAGGCAAGTTGTGAGGTACAAAGTTTCGTCATACGTGACGAAAACTGTTCTTTCAGGCTTATTTCAATCTGCGCGCCGAAAAGTCTAGACGTAATAAATGAACTACTGCATAGCGGAGAAACGTATATTATTTTATTACGGTAAATTCTTGAGTAGGCGGAAAAAGGTCACTCATCTTTTTTCGTACTTAATATAACGGTTTTGCTTAGGTATAATATTAAAATACCCTGTGCTATACTTCAATACTCCCACTTATTTTAAAATGTTCCGAATATTTAAACGTTCACGTAGAAAACAAAACTGTTGCTTGGGTATCGGCTTTGTAAAGATATCAGCTAATTGGTGCTTCAATTCTACATAATAAATGTCTATTTCTTTACGGCTTAGAACATCGCGTACAAAATGATTTCTTACATCTATATGTTTTGACCGCTTGTGAAATTCCGTGTTGCTAGCCAGTTTTATTGCGGATTGGTTGTCTACATACAATGGAACACTTTTAACAGGAATTTCTAAATCATTCATCATTTGGTGCAGCCAAATTTTATTGCTTCTTTCGTACCGTGCGTCAAAGCAATGTACTCTGCCTCGGCGGTAGACAATGCCACGATACTTTGTCTCTGGCTAGACCAACAAATTGGCCCGCTATTAAACATAAAAACAAAACCACTTCTTGATCTACGCGTTTCTATGCATCCGGCATAATCTGCGTCATGGTAGCCTAAGAGTTCGAAACTACTCCCACTCTTTCCTAAGATTATACCGTGATCGCGCGTGCCTATCAAGTACCGAATGATCCGCTTAACTGCTTGCCAGTGTTTGTCATCGTATGCGTTTAAAAATTGACTCGCGTAATTCACCGCGAATTCGATGTCTGGGCGACACACTCTAGCCACGAATAGTAGTGAGCCAACTGCTTCACGATAAGGGATGTTTTTCGTGTTTTCGCTTACATTTACCTTTTTTTTCTAAGTAAGATCCTGGCTCCGCAGGAACACTTACAGGATTTGCATTGATCATTTCAAATTTTTCGCTAATTTTATCAATATAACTAGATTGACCAATTTTTATTACACGTTTAGCGCGATCGCGTTTTATTTCCATGCCGACATATTCATCTGCTTTATTAACCGTTATTTTAAGGTTACTATAAAATTATCAATCTTGCCGACAAAAACATACTTATCGCTATTAATGTTTTTGAAATTAAAATCACGCAAAAATAAAACAAACTTACTGTTCCAACAGCGAGGTGACTGCTTCAGTCCATATGAGGGGCTGATAGCAAAAGTGGACTAAAAAAAGAGTCGGGGCAAAAGCGGGTTGATTATTTCTCAGCGCAAGAACGAATTAGCCCACGCGCTACGAGCAAAAACGAGTTAAAGATTTAACTCGTTTTTGCCCGTAGCGCGTGGACTAACCCAATTTTGCTCGCACTCATATTTTGATTCGGTTCAACTCCAGCCAACTCTTGATTCGTTTTTGGCTACGCTGATATTTTCGTTTCGTTCGCGCCTGGACGATCGAGAATAAATAAAATAATGGGTTTATCTCCATAATAGCTCAAGCGCAATATCAACGATTTTTCAGAAGAGTCAGAAAACGTTCTCAAAAATCGAATTTTCAATTTTGAAGAAACAAATGTATACTCCTAAAGTACATCAATGCTGAATTGATGACTGAATAGTTAGATTCGAGAAATATTATATTAAAAAAAAATTAGTGATAATTATCAAAAAAATTCATTTCATTTTTAATACGCATAATATTTTGCAAATGAATTATCAATACCATGAGGCCCTAGAAATAATTGGGTTCCCACTGCGTGGAATGGGAAAACTAAAATAGGAATAATTGCACGAAAATTGTTTCAAGGGGATTGGCTGCGATTCGTCGCTTGATTCGCACTAAATCTCAACAATTTATAGACAAAGAGTTTTTATATTGAACTCATGAAAGTTATTGATTTTTTTTATTTTATACTCGGCAATGACACCTAGTTATCATATATTTAGTCAGTTAATAAAAATTGATGCTTATTTAAATAAACCTAATCAACAAATGCACTGTTGGGCTATTTTCCGACGCACTAGCTTGGTTCTTTCAACGTAATCAAATGTTATTAACTAATGTATAAGCCTTTAGGGATATTTCAATGACAATCGACAGTTTTAATTTTTAAAAACAAATTTGTGTTGTCTCATGTATTTATGAACTAAACAATTCCACTAGTCACCCAGGAATTAACAGCCAATTATTTATCAACCATTTCTTGCTATTAATCAATAACAATTGATGATTGTTAATCGTCATCCGAGTTTCTAAAAAAGTTACAAAATTAATTATTAACAGTTGATCAAGTTAAAGAATAAAGTTTAAGTCATGGAAAATAGCCAGATAATAAATTCTTTCATTGAGTTTGTTTAAAGAATCATAACTTTTAATTATTGGTCATATGGAATCGTTGATAAATAATTGACCATTAATTATTCCTCAAAGAGAAGTGGAATTTTTTGTTTATAAATAGGGCATTATTTCGCAACTGCAGTACCCAATAAAAAAAAAAAGTTGTCTGCCCGAAGTCAAACTTGGTCAAAGTCTATTAATAATAAATTATTATAATAATATAATAACAATACTAAGATTAAGATAATTATAAATTATAAATAATTTTTGCTAGTTTTAATTCTTCTAGATTTGGTAATAGGAAATTTTGTTCAGTACAATATTCATAGGTTTTTGTATGCCCTTTCCATTGATCAGAAACATTTTTTGAAATAATTAGTATTTTCAAAAATAAAAGCAAAAAACAAATTTTTTTTTTTGTAAAACGCATATTTTGTCATCTTTTTAGCTCAAATGAAAGCTTAAGTTTCTGCCTTTAAGAGCTTTGAGGTTAAATAGTGGGAATTTTCATTTTTATTAATAAAAATAAGCAATGAGTTTAGATATTTAGAGGTGGCGCAAGCCCCATGGTGCATTATGGGAAAGTCATAAAGACATCTGGACCGCTTTTTCATTTAAGTGCCTTCCAGTTTTAATCCAAAAATCGAGTTATGAAGACACGTGCTGAAGCTACGTGTTCTCGGAGAAACATTACGTTTACAATGGCCCTAAAAGAGCAACTACAGTTAGCTTACAGGTCTGCTAGTAAAAGAAGCTTTCCTGCAAGATTGGAATTAGGTCCAGCGTCCATTGTGGAGGATGTAACTGATGTGAAAGACACTTGCGAGTTGACAAAAGTTGAGTTTCCGTCTGATTTTGCGTCTGCGTGTTTAGAAGTGCCTTGGGTAGATTATAAGGGTACACGATATCAACTTGGAATGTGTGTTGCTGTAAAGTTTGATGAATTCTGTGGCCTGCCGTTTTTTGGTGAAATTGACCGAATTTTTTGTAGCGAGGGTGGAAATTTGTGTTTCTTGTACAACGAATTCTATACTATAGGATTTAAAGAAAATTTACATGCGTATCAGGTTACAACAACTGGAAACTCGAAATGTATTTTAATAGAAAATTTGTTGTCATCACGTCCAGTTATATGTGTAAGAATGCCAGATAATAATGTTTACGTTGCTTTCAGGTATGCTGTATGAATGATATGTTGTTGTTTGCAATATATAGAATAATAATAATTTTCATGATATCTGTATAAAATTATATATATATATAGCTTTTTTGGAGGTCACACCTGACACGACAAATGAAAGTAACTTATTTCTTTTGAGCCATCTTGATGTACATATATATTTTTATAATAATAATAATAATACTTGCGTTCTGTAAAACAAATAATTTTGGAATAAATTTACATTCTTGAAAAGAAACTTTCATTTTTTTAATTTGCTTTTTATATAACTCCTACAGCATATCCCATGCATCCAAGTATATGGTACTAGTATCAAACAAAATTAGTTGTACGATACACGAGAAATAGATATGGCTGCATTTAGATTAGATGCTCTAACCAAGTTGATAGTAGCATGCTCCAATATAGTTGGATGAGGCAGCCAAGTTATAGTTTCAGCGAGCCTCCTCAGTTGGATGTCACAGCCAATTTCAACTTATCCAATAAAATTGGCTGTCTCAGCCAACTAATGGGATGGCGCTGCAGAATCCAACTAAATTGGATACCACATCCAACTGTCAGGTCCCACCATCCAATTCTTTTTCTGAGTGCGTATTTCCCATAAGAAAAAAATATGTTTTTGTAAATTTTATTCAGAATCCTCAATATTAGCTGAATCGTGTTGAAACTTAACATTTCTCTTCACAACCAGCCATAGAATACGAATACAATATTACTTTTCAAATATCACCCCCATAAGTCTGTTTTATAAAGTACCAAAAAATCCCATAAGGGAAAATCTGGGTTTTGCGAGTTTTTGGCGCTAATTATGATTTTTTTGCGTTTTTTTGCATGTAAATTGTTTCTAATACATAGAATATTACTTTATACTAATAATAATTAGATGTTTGAATAAATTGTTTAAACATTTTATTACTGTTTTTAGCAATTTTCTGTTAGAATGGAGATAGAAAGTAGGGGTTTTTTCAAAAATTTTCCACTTTTTGTCCAATCTTCAATTATGAAGGGGTTAGAGTTCATTAATTTTAACAAACATAATTGTTTAAACAATTTATTTTTATTTCTAATAATATTATCTTTGAATAATGCTAGAAATGGCGGTTTTTTCTGCAATTTTCAGCTTTTTGTACACTCTTCACTTGGAGAGAGTTAATATTTAACTTAATAGCAAAAATCGTTGTTTAAACAAATTATAATTGTCTATAGCTATCTTCTTCTATATTAATACTAGGTAGTTGCCTTTTTTTTCTGAATTTTTTAACCTTTGTCCATTTTTTAATTAGAGTGAAGTAATAATTAATTCAAGTTAACAAAACTAATTGTTTAAACTATTTATTATTATTGTTGATTATTATTATATATTATTATTAATTATTATTCTTAATGGTAGAAAGTTGCGGTTTTTTCAGAAATTTCTAACTATTTGTCTATTTTTCACTTGGAGTGACTTAATACTTATTTAAGTTGAGCAAAAATAATTGTTTAAACAATTTATTATTGTTTATAACTATCTGCTCTTAGATAAGTGCTAGAAAGTTGTGGTTTTTTGTGAAATGTTTAACTTTTCTTTGCCTTTTTAGTTCTGATCAAATAATGAATAAACATTAGAGAGAAACATATTTGAAACAATCTCTTTCTTTTTCGTAAATATATTTTGCTGGAGGGGGGCTGATATCAAAATATGTTCAATTCCAAGTTTTTCTTTTAGGCTTGAAAATATCATATTTCAGAAAAAACGGCAATTTTCTAGCATTATTCTAAGTGAATATTATTAACAATGATAATAAATTGTTAAAACAATTACGTTGATTAACATTGATAACCTATTACCTCTGTCTAATTGAAAATTGGACAAAAAGTGGAAAATTTTCGAAAAAACCGCGACTTTCTATCTCCATTCTAACAGAAAATTGCTAAAAACAGTAATAAATTGTTTAAACAATTTATTCAAACATTTAATTATTAGTATAAAGTAGTATTTTATGTATTAGAAACAATTTGCATGCCAAAAAACGCAAAAAAATCATAATTAGCGCCAAAAACTCGCAAAACCCATCTTTTCCCTTATGGGATTTTTTGGTACTTTATAAAACAGACTTATGGGGGTGATATTTGAAAAGTAATATTGTATTCGTATTCTATGGCTGGTTGTGAAGAGAAATGTTGAGTTTCAACACGATTCAGCTAATATTGAGGATTCTGAATAAAATTTACAAAAACATATTTTTTTCTTATGGGAAATACGTGTTAAACTTCATGGGGCTTGCGCCACCTCTAAATATCTAATCTCATTGCTTATTTTTATTAATAAAAATAAAAATTCTCACTATTCAACCTCAAAGCCCCTAAAAGCAGAAACTTAAGCTTTCATTTGAGATAAAAAGATGACAAAATATCCGTTTTACCAAAAAAAAAAATATATGTTTTTGGCTTTTATTTTTGAAAGCCAAATATGTAGAAGAATTAAAACTCGCAAAAATTATTTATACGTTTTATAATTTATAATTATCTTAATATTGTTATTATATTATTATAATAATTTACTATTAATAGACTTTAACCAAGTTTGACTTCGGGCAGACAACTTTTTTTTTGAGTGTGTATACTGCAGTTGCGAAATAATGCCCTATTTATAAACAAAAGATTCCGCTTCTCTTTGAGGAATAATTAATATCCAATTATTTATCAACTTCATGGGGCTTGCGCCACCTCTAAATATCATTAAAAGAATGTATTTATTTTTATGTGGATTCGAACAAATTTCAGGGCGTTATTCATAAAAATTCGAAAACAAAATTTTTGGACCACCCTAATGTTCATATCTTGTCTAGTCCTCTCCCTACAAATTACGCATTTGTGAATTAAGTTGATTCATAAAAAATAAGCACTTGCCGTCTTGTCAAAGATTGCGCAGCTATTTTAACAATGAGTTTCAGCTAAAGAATTTTTCGCAAATTCCACAAGAAAAACGGCATTCTTAGTTGAAAAATGCCTAAGACGAAAAAAATGTCCTCATAACATTGTTCATAACAATAACAATAATTGATAGTTATCCAAGTGTTTCAAAAAATTTCAAAAATTAGTTGTTAAGAGTTGATTACGCGTTAAAAGAACAACGTTGAAATGTCGAAAATAGCCAGAAAATGCATTTGTTAATTATTTCGTTTGGACAATCATTAATTGTTATTGATTAATAGTAAGAAATGGTTGATAAATAATTGACTGCTAAGTCCTGGGTGATATGTACCACCTTGCAAAATAATGCATGTATTTTATGAAACAAGTTTCTTCTCTCGATCTCTCTAGTAGCTTAATGGGTAAGCACCCGACCGGCAATCGGAAGTTCTGTGGATCGATTCCCAGCGGAGCGAAAGGAGAAGATCTTTTTTCAGAAAAAAATTATTTAAAAATAATTGTTTAGTTCATAAATACATGAGATAATACAATTTTGTTAAAAAAAATTGTTTAAAAAAATAAAAACTGTCGATTGTCATTGAAATATCCCTAAAGGTGTATAAATTAGTTAATAACATTTGATTACGTTGAAAGAACCAAACTAGTGCGTCGGAAACTAGCCCAACAGTGCATTTGTTGATTAGGTTTATTTAAATAAGCATCAATTGTTATTAACTGACTAAATATATGATAACTAGGTGTCATTGCCGAGTATAAAATAAAAAAAATCAATAACTTTCATGAATTCAATATAAAAACTCTTTGTCTATAAATTGTTGAGATTTAGTGCGAATCATGCGACGAATCGCAGCCAATCCCCTTGAAACAATTTTCGTGCAATTATTCCTATTTTAGTTTTCCAATTCCACGCAATGGGAACCCAATTATTTCTAGGGCCCCATTATACCATTAAGCCATTTCCCTTTCGGGGTAGGCGTGACTTTGCAAAATATTATGCGTATTAAAAATGAAATGAATTTTTTTGATAATTATCACTAATTTTTTTTAAATATAATATTTCTCCAATCTAACTTTTCAGGCATCAATTCAGCATTGATGTACTTTATGAGTATACATTTGTTTCTTAAAAATTAAAAATTCGATTTTTAAGAACGTTTTCTGACTCTTCTGAAAAATCGTTGATATTGCGCTTGAGCTATTATGGAGATAAACCCATCAATTTTATTTATTCTCGATCGGCCAGGCGCGAACGAAACGAAAATATGAGTGTAGTCAAAAACGAATCAAGAGTTCGGTTGGAGTTGAACCGAATCGAAATATGAGTTCGGGCAAAAATGGGTTAGTCCACGCGCTACGGGCAAAAACGAGTTAAATCTTTAACTCGTTTTTGCTCGTAGCGCGTGGGCTAATTCGTTCTTGCGCTGAGAAATAATGAACCCACTTTTGCTCCGACTCTTTTTTTAGTCCGCTTTTGCTATCAGCTCCTCATATAACCTTCGCTGTAACTTATACACGATGTCACTCTTCTCGACGTAGCCTTCAGGTGGACGCAGATATATTTCTTCTTCCAGGTTATATGGTATGCCTGGATTTAGAAAAGAATGAGCTAGAACGAGCATTTGTCAAAGTTTTATAAACATTCATTATATTAAAAATATGCTTGGTCAAAGTTGACCTTCTTTTCAAGACAACTTTCTCGGCTTGCAATGTGTTGACGATGCGGACCATCAATTACGCAAATATACTCTTTATTGCG
>CAKNYM010042353.1:15006-51386 GCA_932195095.1 Andricus curvator
AAACCCTTACAAAAATTGAAGGCGATTTAGTGCTTTCGGCTTCAACACAATGATTCTTTCTCAATTGAAAAAATTCGATCCCTATAATAAAAACTATTTGTGTGATAGATTGAGACATTTCAATCCAAATGTTTGCTATTGAAATTCGATTTCCAAAATAGGTTCTTTTCATTTTTCGATTATGTTAAATTTTTTTGATAAAAGTGACTCTTAAAAGTATATAGCATTCGAATCAGAATTTCAAGAAACATGCAAATTCATTGAAGGTCTGAGAATTACTTTTGGCAAATTTTTTGGGAACTAACATTTCCTACATTTTTTTGGTGGCTAAAGAGAAAAATCAGAAATGAAACTGACAGGGTTTTCTTGAGAGTAGTCGTGAGTACAATAGCGTGGGCGTGCCTCAAGGTTTCCTTAAAACTTGGCCGCCAGGATCGGTAGTTACTTGCCTTGTTTTTCGAAAAGTTGTGAAATAATCATCACAAGCCGAGAAATTAATCTTCAAAAGTAGGGTGACTTTGACCAAGCATATTTTTAATATAATAAATGTGTACAAAAATTTAAAAAATTCTCGTCGTAGATAATTCTTTTCTGAATCCAGGCATACCAAATCTGTCATATTTTCCACTGTACTTTCGAAGAAAATAGTGGCCGGCGATGACCTTACAAAAGCTCATATCCCCACGCGGAGAAAACTAGATATATTCGCAGGCATTATCTGAATAATGCGGCTGAATATATTTGACAGTGAACTATGGGACAGGTATCTCGCACGGAGAGACTTTTGATATCAATATTTGGTTCATTCTGCTTCTACAATTAAAATAAAATGTAAGAATTTAGGGATAATCGGGCTACTGTTATAAAGATTCCTACTATAATAAGAGATGATGGTATTTCTGTACGTATTATTATAAACTTGAACGAGCAAAAATTAGTATTAACGTTTAGAAAAAGTCTTATTTACTGTTAGAAAATTGTGAGTGTGAAAAAGTGATAATGGTCAATAACAAGTTTTGTAAAAAAATATCGCCAATAGTAAATATTTTAAGTGACGTAAGTTATAAGAAATGTACGATATTCTAGTATTCTTAAATAAGATTGCGTATTGAAATGAGAGCCGCTAGTAATATCTGCAACCGGGATTTTCGAGAATTCTAAAAGACTATCCTTTTCTAAAAAGGACATGCATTTCAGACAACTTCATATTGCGTTCCTCATTACGCGTTACCTGTTAGCTAACTTCATGCGTAGTGCGTAAACCTTATTGGTTAATCATTTGGCGCGGATTTCGAATTTGAGATTGAGTCAATAAACTACGCAAACTCCGCCTTAGCGCAGTCTGGCAGGTCTGATCTGAATCGATTAATTCAATCAATGAATCTCGAAAGCGAATACGATTAATTGTAGTGGCATGATCCAACCCATTCACGATCTAGCCGAAAAACGTTCCATTTTCGTCCAACTCGCGCATACTAGCTCCACGGCCAACTTGGTTGACATTCAATACAACCGCTAGCTGTACATTTAAGTGTAGTGTCATGATCCAACCCACTCATGGTCTAGCCGAAAAACGTTCCAATTTCGTCCAACTCGCGCATACCAGCTCCACGGCCATCTTGGTTAACAGTCAACACAAACACGAATATGGCGGTGTATCTGGTATCGTTGCTGATTAGCTGCATTTTTTTTTACTTGCGCGTGGATCAGTGATGCTAATAGACCGCGACTTTTTCAACTGCGCAAGCGTTGCGTTGGAAGGGGAAAGCCACGTTATTGGCCGCAATACGCGCGCTTATTTTAAATGCTTCAAATGTACACAAATATGGTGACGGACTAAAAATAAGGAATAATGGTACTTCTATTTTTAAGTCGAGAAATTATATTAATTTTTGTTAACATGGTTCATATATATTATTATTACTGCAATAACTATAAGTTATTGCATTAAGTTATATATAATAGTATATACATATATTTTATGCAATTTTTAGGTCCAAAAATATATATCCTGCTGATCTTTTTTTATTTTTCACTTTAGGGAAGAATATTAGAATTTCTTCTTTATCTTTTATATTATTTGACTTCTAGATTTTTAAAATATTTTTTTGGGGGGGTAAGGGTCTGATTGAAAAAAATATTTTTGACGCTCTTTGACCCAGAGTTGACTATAGCGGAACTGATAGCTTCTAATCAACTAATACCGTGATATATCCTGTTATCGCAGAAAATCACGGATCTAGAGGACAAAACCATTTACGATTTTTAGACAACTTTGATATTTTAATAGGATATTAAGTACATGACATTTTCTATAGTAATAATAATAAAATACTGTATTATCATGGATCTTATAGTTATTGCAGTAACATATATGAACCATATTAACATAAATTATTATAATTTCTCGACTTGAAAATAAAAATGAATGTGTGTGGCCTTCCCCTTCCAACGCAAAGCGTGCGCAGTTGACTGGTGTGAATTGGATCATGTGTAGTGTGATCAAGTGTGGTTACATTCAGTGTAGTGTGGTTACACTGTGTTACACCTTCAATAAGGCGATTCTAATGCAACAATTATTCTAATCCAATATTCATGATGACATCGAGTACATACGAGTTTACTTCAGATGAGGAGATAGCAGCATTAAAAAAAGTACATGCATTTCGGCTAACTTCATGCGTAGTCCCTAAACCCTATTGGTAAATTCAGTTAGCCATTTACATCTAATGTAAGTCATAATAGAATCAGCCAATCAGCTGTCGAGAATCGAAAGCAAGATTCGATAAGTCGATAATGTAAAAAAGATTCGATAACACGACAATTCAAGTAGGCGCAAATTTCAAAAGAGTCTACATTTCTGGCTTAAGTATTATAATGAATTAATACAGTAGTTTGAAAATTTGATTACAAGGGATCGACGCGTTTTTCTTTTGTTTATATCGTTGTATCCTTTTTAACTTCACAGAAATTATATTCTCACCTTTATTTAAACAAAAGAAAAACGCGTAACGTAGTTTATGAATGATCCCTTAGTGTGTTTAAGTCGAATTAGTTATAATTTATTGTTAGTTTCTCTAAACATAGGAGAAAGGGAAGAAAGAGTTTTCAAAATTCAAAACAAAATCCAAATTTTGAGGTATCTTGAAAACGTTTAGAGATACACGAAAACTGACAACATTTTCAGGGTTCTCTAAAGGGGGATGGTCCTCAACCATACCTCGACCCAAACCAGTAAACAAATTTTCAAAATTCGAAAAAAATCCAAAATCTTAAATAATCTCTAAAAGGGTCACAGATACGTGAAAACTGACAAAATTTTAAAGATTCTACAGAGGGGGTTTGTTTTTGACAAATTCAAACTAATCTAATAATAATATTTTTTTAATACAAACAAAAAAAAAATTAAAATTTTGAGTTATTTTGAAAACGGGGAGAGACACGCGAAAACTGACAGCATTTCCAGGCTTTTCTAAAGGGGGATGGTCTCTGGCCACCCATACGTAAAAAATTAAACAGATTGTCGGAATTAAAAAAAAATTAATTTTGAATCATCTCGAAAACGGTCAGAGATACGTGAAAACTAAGTAAATCTTAAGGTTTTTGTGGAGGATGTTTATTTTTTACCAATTTGAATTAACCCAATTAAAAGATTTTTCAAATTAAAAAAAAGTTGAGTTATCTAGATAGAACGCGGTGAGAGATACGCGTAAACTCATAACATTTTCAGGAGTTTCTAAAGGAGTATGGTCCTCGGCAACACCGATTTAAACCAGTAAACAAAATTTCAGAATGAAAAAAAATCAACATTTTGAATCTCGAAAACGGTCATGAAACGTGAAAACTAAGTAAATTTTAAGGTTTTTATAGAGGGGGTTTGTTTTTGACCAATTTCAACTAACTCAATTAAACGATTTTCAAAATTTAAAAAAATGCAATTTTTGAGTTATCTTGAAAACGGTGAGAGATACACGAAAACTGAAAACATTTTCAGACACTGAGTTAGTTCGAGTTTTCGACAAACTCGAACTAACCCAATAGAAAGATTTAAGAATTTAGGAACATATTCAAAAATTTTATTTATCTCGAAAACGGTAAGAGATACGCGAAAACTAACCAAATTTTCACGGCTTGATGAAGGTCCTCAAACCACCCCGAACTAACAGTAAAGTAGAGTAAAGTAGTCATACGCGAAAACTGACCAAATTTTCAGGATATTCCTGACCGGAATTGTCCTCGGGCGCCCAGAATCAGCCCAGTAGCGTGATTTCCAAAATAAAAATGTTGAGTTATCTAAAAACGAGAAGACACATTAAAACTGAAAAACGTTCGGGATTTTGTAAAGGCTGATGGTCCTCGGCCACCATGAATAAACCCAGCAAAAGTCTTCAAAATTATTTTAAAAAAATGTTGAATGATCTCGCAATCAGTGAGATACGTGAAACTGACAAAATTTTCAGGTTATTATACAAGGGCTGGTTTTCGGCCACCACAAATTAGCCCAATAAAAAGATTTTCAAAAGGAAAAAATCCAAATTTTGAATTATGTCGAAAACGATGAGACATATGCGAAAACTTGAAAAATTAATAATAAATAACACATAGTATTAATATTTACGAAATCTGATACATTTTCAGATTTTCGGACAACGTTAAAAAATACGTGAAAACTGTCAAAATTTCAGAAATTTTTTAGAAGGGGATAGATTCATTCGGACTGAAAATTATTGAATGGCGAGTTCGGATTGATTTGGATTGAGTCGGATTGAAGTTGTTGTACTTGTACGTGCAAGAATTTAGAAGGATTGAAAAGACATTTTGGATGAGCCACGGATTCATTGGATTGGGCGCACGGACTTGCGAGCTTGGATATGGGATGTGTCTTGGATTCACTCGGATTGGGCATCGGACTGAGAAGGAGTGAAAATTTGTTTCCGATTGGTGCGTTATTCATTCGGATTGGTTTTGGATTCACATTTATCCACTCGGACTGGTGTCAGATTCAGTCGGATTCATTCTGGTTGAATTCAAGAAGTCCCACGTATTCAAAAGGATTGGAGGCACGGATTGAAAAATTGATTCGGTATGGGTTTGAGTTGAAGTTGGTGCTGATACATCAGTGGAGAAGGATTGATAAGTGAGCCTCGAATCCATTCATGTATTGAGATTGGGTTTTAATTTGGGATTGAAAGATGGATCGAGAAGGGTTGAAGGGGATTGAAAAGTTGCTTCGAATTGTTTCGGATTAAATCGA
This sequence comes from Andricus curvator, assembly GCA_932195095.1. Lineage (NCBI taxonomy): Eukaryota > Metazoa > Arthropoda > Insecta > Hymenoptera > Cynipidae > Andricus > Andricus curvator. The sequence continues at coordinate 20,261 of CAKNYM010042353.1, forward strand.
ATTGGTTCGAACTCCAACATAAATTAAAAAGATAATTACAAAATATTTCAAATCACGAAAACACGCGCGCTCCAGCGCGCGATCATCGGTCTCGTACTATGAAAGTATAAACGCCCGAAGGTTTCCGAGCTTGTTCCGTCTATTGCCGAGTACGCGACCAAAAGTTTCAATCATACGTGATTGTAGTACGAAAATGTGTGTAACTAATGCAGTGTGAATTGAAGCTGAAACAAATTTTAATTCGGAAATTATTAATGTAAACTTTCAATAATTTACACATATAAAATAGAAGGTTTTTACACTTCTCAATCGAAAATTTTCAATTAAGTGCTATTAAACTGCAAAACTTAATTTTTTACACTTTTATAAATTGAACAGTTCAAAGATTTCTGGTTAAAAAATATAAATCCACGCTATCGTTTTAAATGCTCTAAATTAAAACTAATCCTCCATTCCAACTCGCATTAATAAAAATGTTAAAAAATGAAACATGTCCCTCTTCCAACACAATAAAAACATTCAACACAAAATGAGCGCCTCTTCCTATTTAGAAAAACTTGAAAACACAAATTTCCTCCTGTCCAGTTCTACAAGAATCATAAAAATAAAAAAATGGCCCTCTTGCAATTTAAAATTTTCTCCCCTCCTACTCAATAAAAATATATTTTTTAAATTATCCTCTTCACATTCAGAAAAAAATAAAAAATTACAAATTCTTTCCTTAAACACAATAAAAATCTTGAAAAGAAAAAAATTGCCACCTTCAATTAAAAAAAAATTGTATCCCTTCCAACTCAATAAAAACCTTAAAAATATAAAATGTACAGCCAATTTAACAAAAATTAAAACCCAAAGTTTCCTCATTTCAAAATTCATTTGATGTATTTTAATTTTGGTCGTTTCAAATTGATCATTTTCAATTGTTATTTAAGGTTACAATAAAAATTGGAACGTTAAAAGTTTAAATGTTTCACTCTGAAATTTTTACCATTCAAGGCTTCCTGTTTCAAACAATTCAGTTTCAAATTGTTTAGTTTTGAATATTTGATTTATAATTGCTCATTTTGAAATTTTTGTAATTAAAAAGTTTCTAACTGAATGGATTAAAAATTGAATATTTTAGACTGAAACAATATTTTAATAGTATTTTAAATTGAATAAAAGCTTTTAATTATGAATATATTAATTTTAAGTTATTTTCACATTGAAAATAATTTATAAAGTTTCAATCAGACATTTCAATTTGCTTAATTATTATGGCTTTCGTATTGAAGATGTTGAATTTTCAACGTTAAAATTTGTAAATTATTAAATTTTGAACGGATTTAGAATCGTATTGTAAAATAATTATTGTACAATTTTTAACATCCGAACTACAGTTCAGTTGTTGAAATCATTATTCAATTCATATTTACAGTAGATCAACTTGAAACATTTTTATCAACAATTTTAAATTTCAAAAGCTTTTAATTTTTTATTCTTAGAGTCTTCAAAACTTAATTTTTAAATTCTTTCAATTGAAAATTTACGTTTAAAAATGAGGACATAAAATGGAAAAATTGTAAAGTAAAAGATTTTAGAATTGAGCGTTATGAACTGAATGATGTAGTCATTGTAACAGTTGAAAACTGAACTTAACATTCAACAAAAAAGTTGAAATCTACCTTATTTTTAATTGAATTATGTCACGTGATATGATATTTGTGATATTCCAAGTGATTTGATAGATTGTTTTTTTTTAATTTGTAAAATTCCATGTGAAAAAAATAAATTTACTGTCATTTCTCGGTTTTTCCCGGTCTCAAAAAATTCCTGGTCATTTCCCGGTTTTCGGTCCAGCGGCCACCCCGTCAGTGATAAGTTCACAAAGCTTCAGATGTAGATTATTGGAGAGATAAAATTCAGTAAATGATAGTGTTATTTTACGAAAAATGTTGTTATAGGAATTACTTCTTCGGAACTTAGACACTGGAAAAGTATTTATTGAAAATATTATAATCTGTTAAATATGATCTGAATTTTAAGTTGCTATAAAAATAATTTAAAAAATTTTATAAAAAAATGAGGAGCTCATTCTTCTTTCAGGCTCAAGAGGGTTACAGACCAATATGTCAAAGGCATTCTTCGTTAAAAGTTGGATTTTTTTAGTAGTAATTATAATTTTCCTAAAAGCTTGTACCATTAAGAACTTTCTTGTCCTTATATAAAGTTACGTTCATAAATTAAGGGACATCATTATTTGATTTTATATATAAAAATTGTACCGTTCCTACACAGTTATGTATATTTATAAGTACAGAGGAAAAGATTATTCATAATTAACTCGCGTAATTGTTGTATACTTATTTATGTGGAATAGAAAACATCCTTATTTTTTCTTCTAAAATGGCTCGATCCCATAAAGATTGTTCCTTTTCGTGTCAAAATGTCCCCTGAATATTGGCAGAATTAAAAAAAAAATATTTAGGTATCTCTTAATCCCATTATTTGCAAAAAATGGCTTATGTTATTTTAGTTTCCGCTGTTAATGAATTTTTTTACTTTAGAATACAAAAGGATAAAATGCATATGTACTGAAATAAAATAATCCATTAATAGTGGCAATTAAAAAAGCAATTTTGTGCAAAAATAGACTTGAGAGATCCCTAAATATATATTTTTAATAATGTTTAATAACGCACGTAGCCACGGCCTTTACATAAATATTAAGAAGGCTAATAAAGGTAGTTTTCATCAATTTTATCATATTCAAATCGATTTTATTTCTATGTTTCAAACCTTGTATCTGAATATTATATGCATATAAATACATTCTACCTTTTACAGAAAAAACCTCATAGGCTTTTCTGTGCATTTTAAATTCTGATGTACAGTGCATTTGTGAACGATACCTTGAATAGTATATGCATTTCAGAGAAGAATATTGTACGCAAAGAATGTAGGTCTCAATAAATTACACATCATTTGTTCTGTGAAACATTTTTTTATGTTGTCAAGAGTTGCAGAGTGAAACTAGTTTTTACGATGAAAATAAGAAGTTGCTTGTTGTTTTTCTAATTAATAAAGAAAGGCGTTAATTTTTCATGATGCACTGTTATAACAGGCTCAATGTTTAAAGATCTTGCAAAACTGTAGCTATTTTGAGTTTAACATTTTGCTTTAAAATTAATAGTTTTCGAAAAAAATCAATTTTGATGTCATAACATTGTTGACTTTCGTTTTTTTTTAAAAGTTTTTGTAAAGAATTTTTAGGAAAAAATTCGAGATAATAATGTACAAGACTTTTTTATTTCAGCTAAATCGATAGAATGCGTATGGTTTATTAAATATTATTTTTAATAAATAAAGACGACTTTACAACAGTTTTTTGCAGGTAATTAATTAATTAATAACTTTGGTGCTTCTCTGGGTCAGGAACACAAGACAAGTGGCAAGTCACATTTGCGGCATGTCACATTTACTGCATGCCACATTTGAGACAAGTCATATTTGTGGCATCTCTCTTTCGGAAAACACGAGGGAAAACTTTAAAGTCCATAAAAAATTATCTTTCCGCATCTGACGAGACGTTGAAAAATGGAAAGAGGTAGTGGGTTTGACCTAAATTAGTTCTGTGTCTTTCGCCAATTTTCCTTGCGGAGTTCAAATTTTTCCAAATGAGAGATACCACAATGTCTAAACACAAACTCTAAACATTCTTCACGAAAATAGTACACAAAAGACCAAGAGTCAAACACGTTATGAAATTAAAATTTATTTTTTTAGACGTATTAATCGTGGAGAAAAATGTTAAAAACAAAAAAGTTCATCAACACCTTTCTCTATAAATTAGAAAAACTACAAGGAACTTTTTATTTTCATCGCCAAAACTATAGTGTCACTCTTAATTTATTGACTGCATGAAAAAATGTTTTACAAAAGAAATGTGTGGTTTATTGAAATCTGAATTTTTTATGCATAATATTTTTCTCTGAAATGCATGCCTTTTACGGTACTGTTCGTTATTTTACAAAAATCATGAAAAATCAACGTTATTTTCATTTTAATCGATTTTTTGGAAAAAATAACGATTTTACCAAAAAATGTTGCAACTAAAAAAGTTATATTTTTACGAAATACACCATTGCTCTTTAGAATATTTTTATATAAAAGCAATATTTTTCAAAATTAATCATGAAAGCCGTGAAAATAGAGATCGTTTCAAAAATTCACTGTACCTCCTCCGAAATTAAAATGTGCAGAAAAGCCTTTGAGGCTTTTCTTGTAGAAATTTGAAGGTATAAATTTGAAGATAGTATTCACATATACATTTTGTAGTACAGAAATTAAATCCATGTGAAAATGGTAAATTGAATGTAAAGTAGATTTTTTAGCCTTCTTAATATTAAAGTAAAAGCAAAACAAAGGCTTTACTAAAATTTTTTACACGGCATTTTTATTAAGTATACGGAGTACACCTTATCACTTTATATGAAAGTGAGATTGCTCAACTTGAAAATTAAAAATTGGCAGCTCTTTTAAGTTTGATAAAATTTATTGAATTTTTAGATGGATTTGGAGATGGCCTCATTTTTTCAGTTTTTGAGATATTTATAAATAAATGTTTATGAATGTAAATGATTCTCCTAAAATTACTCTATAGAACGAATAAATTCAGGCATTAAACTTTAAAGTCGGTTATGAATTGCCTTTCTAATTCACGTTAGAAAAGAAAAGTTGACAAAAAAAAATTTGTTGTAAAGTTTTGATTCGCTTAACTGAACGTATCACGTTTAAATTATAATGAAATTAATAATTAATAATTATTTACAATATTTTATTATATTTCAATAATATTACTGTACTTTATTAGATTTTAATTTTTTGATATATTTATTTACTTTTAGCCTATTTTCATACAATAGATAATGATTGACGAGAAAAATGTTACAGAATGTGAATGTATAATTAAATTTAGTGTACATAGAAATATTTAGTATAGTACTGTTCATTGTTCAACGGCGAAATAAAAAATTAAGAGCAAAATATAAGTTCATTACTTCAAACTTCAAAAATTCTCATTTTCTCTATATTGAATTGCTGACATTGAATTCTGAACTCAATAGGAAAAGGAAATAAAGTGTTAGAAAAAAAAGGGTTCAGGGCTTCAGGTACCTGACGCTGGAGTTTTCAGTAGGATAAAAAACGCAGTAGAACTCCGACCGAAGTTACTTCCTACTGCTTCCTCGGCGGCCGGAGGGAGCAGGAGCCAAAGTTTAAAACTGGACTCTGGCAAGCAGGAGGTCCTGCGGTTCTGAGGATCATCAATTGATTGATTCCGGTGATTGTAAATGGACGATTGGACAGATTCCGAGCGTGCAGTAGAGGATTACGTTACGACAAATTCCGGTATTCATAATGAAGAGAGCGAAAGTGTTTGGCTCGCGTTCTCCTCATAGTTTCGCATCACAGACGAATGCGCATGGAGCGCGTCTGTGTATTATTGTGCTGATTGTTTGGACGAGATGGGTGACGATTCATCTGGCCCACCGAATAGTAAAAAACAAAGAACTGAAGATCTCTCAAGCTCGAGTAGAAAGACGACTCAAAATGTATCTGTACCAAGCGTCCCAGTATTTAATAGTTTTGGAGCACTGGGCTCCTTATAAGCATGACAGAAGACCCTATGCAGTATGACGACGATGAAGTCTCTGAAAACACGGATACTTCGGACAAATCTACTAACAAGGAAGCGACAGACGAGAAGGTGAAACTACCTCCCATCGTGATCACTGATCGCATCATAGACTACTCCAAGTGCATAAAGACTATAGTGGACACAACGCCCAAAAAAAAAGCCAGAGAAATATATGCTCCGAATAAATTGACTATGCACTGCTCAGCATTGATGGACTACCTTGCTATCCAGGATAAGCTAAAAGAAGAAAATATGGCCTATTACACATATACGCCGAAGGGGCTTCGCTCGAAACATCTCGTGGCTAAAGGACTCCCGAACATTCCAAAGGACGAAATAGCTGAGGACCTAAACAGGCAAGGAATAAAGTGTGAAAGAATTTCTGTGCTCAAGAAGCATAAATCAGCGGCTAATAGTGATGCCGTTCGATACGAGACTGTCTCGATATCGTATCGAAAAATCTCGGTTTTTTCTCGTATCGGTATCGGTTTCTGAGACTCCAGTCTCGGTTTTGTCTCGTATCATTTTGGTATCGCAGAACCGATATATCGCTTGGATCGTCTCGGGATTTTGAGACTAGACAGCCAGATGGTGGTTTCCTACGGAACAATAGTAGAAGGGGAACGGCGACAAGTTTCAACTACCTGAGTTCCAATGAACCTTTTCTTGTAATTTAAAGTTCTGAACCTTCAAATCAACGAAATATATTTTCCCAATTCTATTATATTTAGAAATATTTTTCAACTGCAGATAAAAATATGCATGATAAGTTTCTTTTATAATTAAATTATTTTCAATTTAATGAAACATTATATTTTTGCACTATTTCTAGATTATGAAGCAATTAATGAAAAATGTTCATTTAAACGTTAAAAACTTCAAGCATATTACCTTTTAAATTTTCAAGCTTTGAAACTTCTAAAATTCGTACATGTCTTTTAAACAAAATCGAATTTTTCTCAAAAACAATTTTTTATTGTAATATAAAGGTGGCAGTACAGAACTGGATAACCAACAACATTGGAATTTTTCGAAAAAAACGGAAAAAGATCCTTTAAAATCGAAATCATCATTAAAAGATGAAGCAAGTATCCAATTCCGAGCTAAAATATTGGTTAATTTAAGTCAAAACAGTCGTATTACAAAAAGTTCTCCACGTCCGATGAAGTGGATGCTGCATTTGACAATCTTAAAGTGACACTAACCTCAAATTGGAGCAGACTCGACTGCAGATTGCAATACAAAATTTAATGTTTCAGTTAAAAAAAATCTGCCCGACTCGCGAGCACATTCTCATCGCTCGTAAGTTTCAGCGCGCCTAGGGCGCGCACCTGTTGGATCTCGCGCTTCGCGCTCGATTGGGTATTCATCTCGCGCTGCGCGCTCGGACACATTTGTCGTCTAGGTTTTCACACTTCGTGTGCTCGCTATTGCGCGCTTCGCAGGCTAATACTCTCTCAGTAAGCTTCATCGTTATGACCTGCTTTTGGTTAATTTATGTCAGTTTTACATAAAAAGAAGAACTAATTTACTAGCAACTTAAGAAAATGTTTCATTCTCTTGAAACCTTTCAAAACACGTAAAAAGCTTCTAAATGTTTTGTTCACTATCTTTGAAAATATACTTTTCGTTTGAAATTCCTATAAGTCTCTTAAACTAACTTGAATTTTTCTAAAAAATTTGGAGAAAACTTTCAAAATTACAAAAATTCCCTTTAAATCTTCCACATTTTTATCAATCTTTTTCATCTTTTTGAATTTTCTTTAATGATTAATTAGTCAAAATAAAAAATAAATAATTTTAAGTTTTTTTTTATTCTCTTCAAATTATAAATACTCTATAAATTTGTTTAAAACTTCGAAACATTCTAAATATCTTTTAAAACATTTCGAATTTCTCCTCAAATTAAAAAAAATCTGCAAAATCAAAAACATTACCTTAAATACTTCCAGATTCTTTTTGTGCTTTTTGTGTTCTTGAAACCTTTCAAAACGCTTGAAAAGCTTTTAAATGTTTTGTTCGCTTCCTTCAAAAATGTACTTTTTGTTTAAATTTAATTTAAATCTTTTTAAGTTTTAAATTCTTCTTGAATCATTTTGAAATTTTGAAATAACTCTTAAGCTTCCACCAATTATAAGATAAATAAATAAGCTAATTTACTAATATTTTTTAGAGAAATTATTATTATTATTATCATTCATAATAATCATTTTTTTCCCAAACAATCAATGAATCAGAAATCAAACGGTACTTCAGCAAAATAAAAAGTATATAAAATACGATTAGTAGTATTATTAGGTCACATGATTGTAGATTTACGTAAAATAGAAGTTGAGGGATATCTTTATGCCTCTTGATCAACAAATAAAAAGTGAGAGGATTTATTTGAATAAAAAATTTCGTTTAAAGTTAACAAACTTTTATCTGCCCATGTAAAAGATTTAATTTAAAAATTGAATTAAAATAAGTTTGAGTTTGTTTAAATCAAATAGATCTCACTGAGTGCTTTAGAATTTCTTCGGCAGTGCAAACTGTAGAGCTGTAGAGTTCACACGACCAGCCCTACTCTCTCTTCTATTGTGAACGAGGAAAATCCCATCTGGATATTATGTCTCGGAATTCCGATACGATACCGACACGAGACAATGAAATCTACGCCATATTGTAGAGGGCAATTAGTGTTTTCCGAGAATGTACTTGGGCCACCCTCCACCCGGTCAAGGACCCCCGGCACGGTGGCCTAAAGGGGGTAATTAAAGTTAACTAAGTGTATATGTCGACCAGCACGATAAAAAAAAACGTAAATGAAAGCTCTAAGCCCTCTGTAGAAAAAAAAATTGTCCTGCCAGGGCTCAAGAGTACTGAAATAGGCGGCACGGGCATTTCTTTGCGAAATTTCTTTGCTTCGGCTGCAATACCCTTCACTTGTAATAACGAAATTTTCCGAACGAAGCTTTCAAAAAGCAAGCAAAAATATTATATGTATACTTTGATACTTCAAGGATATATGCGTCAAAATGGAATTTGAATACATTAGGAACAAATACCAAGGTGCGATTGATGATGACTGAGCTATCTCTAATTATATAATAAGTAATTTTTCCAGTACAGATGTCCCGTAAACGATTAAGAACATGTTAAGACATGCGGTGTAATAATAATTAAGAAAAAGTACCTTAAACTTTAATAATTTCCCAGGAATGTTCCTACCAGTTCTATTGATGTAAGTGTTAGTGTGATGTCACAACAGGATAGCACTATCAAGTGGTCGACCTCTTCAGAAACTGTAAGAGGATCCATTACGATCCCTTCGTAACAATAACATTCTCCTATGAGCGCACAGTAGCAGTCACATAAATTTTGACACTTTTCTTCGGAATGAGCTATTTTTTAAAAGTAAAAATTAAAATTAATTATTTCATTAATTTTAAATCCTTTCAATTAATTATCTATTTTAAGAACTTAAAAATTAAGTCGCAAATTTTTTTTCTTCAAAAAATTGTGCCAAAAATTGAAGAGATGCAGAAGCTAAACACATTAGTAGACTTAGGTAAGATGTTGAGGCTCGTTAAATTGTTAAATAATAAGTTGGCTCATTATAAAGATAATATGTCGCAATTGCAAGTATTTTATGAACTTCTAAATGGCGAATATTAGAAGAAATATTTCTACTCTTACTCTGAGTTATTGGAATGCCAATGGTATCTGTGGTAATCAGGCTGCAATTAAACAATTTATTTGTGATCACAAAGTAGATGTAATGTTGCTTAACGAAACTAAACTAAGTGTTAAGAAAGACTTTAAAATGCCTGGCTTTAATTGTGTTAGGAAGGATAGAAATACAGGTGGATCTGGGGGTGGACTGGGGTGATGATTCTAATTAAAAATGATATCAAATTTCACTCGTTTTCAATTATGCATTTAAAAATTTTCTAAATATTATCTACCCAGATGCACACTTCCTAGTACTGTAAGTGTAGATATAGGAATCACAAAAAATATAAACTGGAACCTGATGGTAGATGTTGTGGATGAATTAAATTCTGATAATCCCCCAGTGGTTATTTTATTATCAAATTTTAACTCTATATGGAAGCCGAGTATAGGAGTTTTCCTAATTACAAAAAAGCCAATTGGAGTACATTTCAGCAAAATATCCATAAGAACTTAGTATTGAGTAGAAATATTTCTTCCAAAGAGGAAATAGATGGAGCTGTGTGTGATCTCGTTGGTTTAATTCAATCATCTATGGAAAACTCTATACCCTATAATGTGAATAAATCTAATATTGAATACCTGCCTGATGAAGTCAAAGAGTTAATTAAAACAAGGCTTGATCTAAGAAAAATTGGTTAGGGAACTAAAAGTAAAGAAATTAAGAAAATAAAAAATAAGCTTACTAATATTATTAATATGAAGACATTGAAATTTAATAATGAAAACTGGTATTATAAATTAGAAAGCTTCGAAGCCAAAAATAATTCTCTTTGGAAAATGGCAAAGAAAAAAACTAAAAGAAATTCAAATATTATCCCTATATTGCATGGGACTAATGGCCTAGCAATTAGCAATGAAGATAGAATCGAGCAAATAGCTGACAATTTTGAGAGTTCATATCTTAACTGAGAATATGGGAGATGATGAAACTGACGAGATTGCCTGCGAAGCCTATGATGAAATTAAAGGATCTGCCGTAGGCATTGACGAAGTGACTAAAGCCACACCATCTGAAATAAAGAAAACTGTTCTTAAGACTAAGTCCAAAAAAGCACCGGGTATAGATAACATACAAAATGTTGTTTTAAAAAATTTACCGAAAAAAGCCTTTGTTCTGTTGATGTATATTTTCAATGCCTGCTTTAGTATCTCATATTTTCCTTCATGCTGGAAGAAGGCAAATATCTTGCCAATTCACAAAGCTGGTAAAAACAAACTTTTTCCGCAGAGTTAGAGTTTTAAATTAGTCTCTTGCCCCCTTTGAGCAAAATATTTGAAAAAATTATATTGAATCGAATAAAGAAATTTGAACTTATACATAAATTGCTAATACCTGAGCAATTTGGGTTTGTTGAAGGAAAAAGTACAGTGCAACAGTTGTTCCGAGTTACAAATTATATAAGCACCAAATATTTGGTCTTGATTTTGTCTTGAATGTCTTCAATATGTCTTTAGGACCATGATGTCTGGTTCCGTCTCACCAGCTAGACATTGGAGATATGCAGACTTGTCTTGCATTTATGGCTGTTAACTGTGCCAAGACAAGACCAGGTAGACTTGTCTTAAGACAAGAAGTGTATGTCTTGATAAATATACCGAATTAAACTTAATGAAAATTATATTACCAATTTGTGGCTTTAACATTTGCCAGGGTCAAAATTAGAGAAGTTTTAGTTTGTAAATTGTATTGTCCATTATACTCCGAGCTCTATAAACTATGGACCCCATCGGCAGGGCCTGCCATTTCCAGGAATCAGGTAGCTAGGTAAGGACCAAACAGTTGACATCTGCTGAGGATTACAATTTTACAACCGATAAAACTTGTTATTTTGTAATAAATAATTTTCAAATAAGAAATTCGGAACCTGTCTGTCTCAACAACTGCAGGCATATAAAATTTTCCATAAAAAGATTAAAACTGTCATTTTCTAGAAGTATCTAGTGAACTGTTGGAGATAGGAAAAAATGGACAACATTTTTAGATTCGCCATCCAAACAACATAATTATTGCAGATAAATAAACTTATTAATACATAAACAATAAATATCATGAAGATAAATATTATAAACATTCTATATAGTTTGAAGCGGATTAGTGATGACCCTTAAGACATCAAAAATAGTCTGGTTCCGTCTCACGAGCTAGACATACAGAATGACTTGGAATTGTCTTGGATTGGTCTTTACCCAAGCAAAATCAAGACCAAATATTTTTACTTAAATCAATCTACAGCCTTGGTGATGCTGGATACTGAGAAAGCTTTTGATACAGTCTGGCACGAGGGACTTATTTATAAACTTAAAAATTTGAATTCTTCAACTTACATTATAAAAATTCTATAATAAGTTATCTAAAAAATAGATCATTTGTGGCAACGGCAAATAATGTAACCTCAACTGAAAATAAAATAAATGCAGGAGTTCCACAAGGATCGATACTGGGCCCGGTGCTTTTTATTTACTATACTAATGTTATCCCGAGAACTGATACTGTCAAATTGTCAATGTTTGCGGATGATACTGCGATTTACATTGTAACCTGGAGAATTAGGTTGGCTATTGAAAAAATCCAACAAAATTTAGACATATTAACTGAATATTTTGATAGATGGAAGTTAAAAATAAATGTAGAGAAAACTGAGTTTATTATTTTCAAAAATAAAGTCAGGAATGAATTTATACCAGACTTGTATATGAACGAAATTAAAATTGTACCAGTTTCTAGCGGCGTTTATTTAGGACTCACACTATGTTCGAAATTAAAATATAATAATCAAATAGAGAACCTTAAAAAGAAGATTATGCGGATGATAGGGTTTTTAAATTGTCTGATAGGTAGAAGAAGTAAGCCAGCTATTAAAAATAAGCTGATAGTATATAAATCGATCATTATGCCTCTAATAACATATGCAGCTCCGATATGGTCTGGAACCTGTAGTTCCAGTATTAATCAACTCCAAAGAATTCAAACTAAATATCTGCGCATGATCGTTGAAGCTTAACCTAAAGACAAAAATTTAGATCTACATTCGAAATCTAATTTAAAACCTATTAGGAATCATATTTATGATATGACTAAGGAATTTTATGCAACTCAAGTTGTGAAGCTCGGCGATCTCCAGGATGAATTTATTGTTTATAAGAATAAGACTGAAATGCCATTTAAAGTTTAAACCAAAGTATAAGATGCCATATCAATTATTATCAGGTGAGCCTCAACGTTCAATCTAGTCCTTAATGCTAATTTGGTATAAAAGGCTTGTGGAAAAACAATAACATAACAGTTTCGGGAGGGGGAAGGGAATAGGGAGCTGAGCTCTGAAATCATCCCTCTGTTTTTCGATATGTCTAGCTGGAGGCTTGGTTTCTGAGCTCGGAGCTCCTGTCATCTTGAACGAAGATATAATTATAAAACTAATAAGAGGTAAAGTTCCAATCGGGAACTATAGGTATCTGAAGACAAAGTACAAAAAATACAAGATTACTCCTATATCGATCTCATCTGTACAAATTATGAGCAGTAAATATATTTTGAAAACTGAAACCAGGAGGAACTGCCCGACGCAAGCAGTGTATTAGTAGTGATGGGGCATCGACATTGAAAAACATCGAAACATCGGTGTTTCGCTTTCGATGTTTTCGATACATCGATGTTTTTTCTTCGATGTTTTTGTTTGATCGCTTATTGGTCACTAAAAGTTTTGGATTGCGAAACTTGTGTTTTGATTGGTCCATTCTATAAGCATCAGTTGAATCTCGTACCCAGCGAGACAATTGAACCAATTTTTTAATGAGAAATGACTGTTAATACCCATGAATGTTAAGCAATTATATAAAATAATTATTAATAATAGCTTATTCCACTGGTTACACTTTTCTTACACTTATAGCGTAACTTTCACACCAATCCCGAGCTTCCTTTTCGGCAAGCTAACCGCAAAAAATCAAATACCTATACCGGATTTTCAAAGGATCAATGACCATTAATTTCGCTACACGAGCTCAAGAGGTGATGTAGCAGAAATCAGCAAAAATAGGCGTTTTCGCATATCCAGTGCAGAAATGTCCTTTTTTTTACATTCTCATCAATGAGTTATTTTTAAACCGTAAACCATAAGAGATAGGTATAAGAATGGATGTTATTTTTGAGTACCGCATATCCTATACTATAATATCCGTATCATAAACTGACATCGATTTTGACTTATCGCTTACGGTTTACGCGATACTTATTGATAATAATAACAATAACGTTAATTTATGTTTGGAACGTTCCCAAGCGGCGCACATTTTACACGTTCCGTGCTATTCTCGCAATCACTAAATTTCAGTTGTCGATGATTTGTCCTTTAATTTTAAAAGTCCTATGCAAAAATGTGGGGGACGTACAATGAACGAGCGCGAGATCCAACAGGTGCGCGCCCAGACTTGCGAGCCGCGCGCGATGAGAATGTGCCCGCGCAGCGGGCAGTTTTTTTACGTTGGATCTGCCAAGGAGATTCGGGATTGGCGCAGAACCGGCAGTAGGCGTATAAGAAAAGTGTAACCAGTGGGAGAAGCTATAATTATTATTTAATTATTATCATTATTTAAAAATGATTACTCAGAGGTAATTCAAATTAATTGCAAACAAATAAATAATAGTATCACGAATTTTATCTCAAAGATCAGGTATCCCAAGCGATTTATAAGATTTTAATAAAACATTGATGTTTCTCTTTCGACACATCGGTGACATCGATGTCGGTCATTTTTGACGTCGATGGTCATGAACATCGATGTTTCACTTTCGATGCCCCATCACTAAGCAGTAGCCGAAGTACTGAGTGTCCCATCTCTAGAGTTAACACCATTCTGTTTAAAGAAAGAAAATTCCTAAGAAACGACACTCAGAAAAAATTAAAATACGAAAAATATTGTTAAATAAATATTCTTCGTGAGGTTGAAACTTTTCGTCATTTCATTTAAAATTCCCGAGAATTTCTTGCTTTACTAAAGTATTGTATTTTAAAATATCGTCAATCAATTTCCAAACGACACTAAGTACAATATTAGAAGAGAGAAGAATTAGGCAAAGGTCCAGAAATACCAGGATTTCTAGCCATTAATAGGGTGGATGTTAACAGCAAGATTATTCCTCGTAAGAAAAATTTGTTGGCCCTTAAAAGGGCCGATTGTAAAAAATGTAATAATCAGGATCGAAAGTTACTTCTTGGGTGCAGCTTTGCTAGTTGGAGCTTTCTTGGCCTTTGGACTCTTGGGCTTAGAAGTTGGAGCCTTGGCAGTTTTCTTGCTGATGGCAGGTTTCTTGGCAGCCGCTTTTGGTTTTGCAACCTTCGCGGCCTTGGGAGCAATAGTTTTTTTGGTCTTAGGAGCAGCAGCTTTCTTGGGACTCTTCTTGGCAGCAGAAGCCTTAGCTTTCGATTTTGGCGCCTTTGCCTTTGGCGCTTTTGGTTTGCCTTCAGCAACAGCTTTCTTGGTCACAGGCAACTTGAAAGATCCAGCGGCTCCTGCTCCCTTAGTCTGAACCAAGGCACCACTAGCCACGGCTGATTTCAAATACTTCTTGATGAAATGGGCCTGTGATTTTGGTTCAACCAGGTACTTGGCAGCAATGAACTTCTTGATTGCCTGGAGAGAAGATCCATTTCGTTCCTTAAGCTCCTTGATTGCGGTCAAAACCATCTGAGATGCTGGTGGATGTGCGGCTTTGGCAGTTTTATGCTTAGCTGCTGCTTTTTTTGCCGGAGATTTCTTCACTGGCGTAGCAGGAGCCGGTGCTGCAGCAACTTCTTCAACCATGTTGAGGAGAGAATTCAAAACAAAATACGAAATCGAGAGCGACGTATTCGCCAGAAAGATACGAGCCGGTATGTGGAAAAAACTTCTTTCCTGCTGCTTTGTGCACTTTTCCAAGGATGAGCGAGCCAATGAGATATGAGCAAAGTGGGGTGAAAAGTGAGATTGGTTAGCGCTACGGAAGTGGGGAATTAACTCTGGAATGAGGACTTACCTTCTAAATATACTGGATTTTTATTTTTAATATTATTATTATTACATATATAATAATATATAATTTATTTTCTTCATAATTTTAATTTATTAATAGTACATAAGAAATATATAATATAATAATAATATATAATTTTTTACCGAATTGATCGCATTTAACGTAAAAGTCATTTAAAGGAATATAACCTCTTCAGTTTAAGTTGTTTTGCTAAAAAACATTTCTATATTATAATAAAAAAGTAGGTTGTTTGATTTTTAAACTTTAAAAATTGAAGGTTACACAATTTTTCATTCAGAAATATTTTTTGAACTTGAACGCTCAATAATTGACACGTATAAAATGGAAGCTTTTAACGACATTTACCATTTTTAACTTATATATAAATTGTACAGTTCAAAAAGTTCTGGTTGTTCAATTGTAATTTATACATAAAACTTCAATTAAAATTGTAACTTTCAAAGCTTAACACTCTGTAATTTTAACGATTCAAGGCAGGGCACATTCTAAGGTGCAGTGTTAACCATAACGGCAGTGTTACATGAATATATCAATATACATCATGGGTTTATTATTTTTAATACATTAACAAAGATAATTTGTTAATCATTCTCTTCGAAAATACATTTATCTTGAAATAAAATTTTTCCTCATCATCTAGAGTTCTAGGATCCTAACTGGACGCAAGTCTGCCCCGATAATTCTCTATACGGAGAGATTTTAAGAAAAGAGGATGAGTTTTCAACAAAAGACTTATTTTTTCAACAAAATATATGTAATTTTTACAGAATACTGGAATCTTCGACTACAAAAATCAATTTTTAACAAAAAACTCGAATTTTGAAACAAAAAATATTAAGTTCCAACCAAAAATAATGTTGAGTTTTTAACATCACGAAAAGTTTAATTTTCAACAAAAAGCTCAATTGTCAACGAAAAATGAAATAGCTGATATTTCAAGGTACAAAAAAAAAAAGAATTTTCAACTTTAACGTAAGCAAATGCATTTTCAGCTTTGGAAGCCTCATGGAAACAGAGAACAAGTTTTAAAGCCTATTTGTTTTAAGTGAATACAAATTCCAGGATTATGAGCAAAATTCAAGGACCTTTCCAGGCAAATCTTTAAATATGGGGTTATAAAAGTACTTGTAATTGTAAAGAAATTAACCTTTAGACGAAGTATGAAAAGCCATAGTTTTTAAACATGAAAATATAACAACATGCATACCAATTATTACACCTATTGCAGAATAGTAAAAGAAAAAAGTCGTAACATGTTACATGTCAAAGTAGAGAAAAGTGTTTTGGTAGTCCTAGAAATTAATTTTTAAAAACACATTGTTTTATGTGGTTCCCAATATGAAGTTTAAAGTCAAAAATATTTAGCTTAAGGTCTCCTTTGGCTAAACATCCCAAAAACAGGGTTTGTCATAATTATTTTTCAAGCCTCGACTTTCACCTGTTCCTAGAACGAGGTCGACGTTAGGAAAAATTCAGATTTCTTTCAACATTCCTTAATGCAATACATTTTTTGAAATTCTGAAATACTCAATAATTTACTTGTTACGTAGAATGTAACCTGTCGATTCAGTGCAACCTTAGCTGTTTTCATCGATGTGACTTTATAACCGGATTAGTTAGCGTCCCATGAATTATTATTATTCACTTTTCTGAAAAACGGAAATATGACTGAAGAACGATTGCCGAGAAAGGGTCTGCTTTATGAGTTTATGGTGTGAAGACCCACTGTGATCGACTTTTATGGCCGAGCTGATGAGCGCTCCGCCCCGAAAATTAAACAGCTTAAGTCGTAGGCCTGTCAAATTCCAAAAATTTACTCAGATTTGTTTTCATTATTGCAGGCTTATTTATATTTTTCCTAATCTGCTTTTTCAGAAAATATGATCTTCAACCGTTATTAGGCTTTGAAAACAATAGAAAACAGTGAAAATGACACTTTTCAAGCTACAGTAATTAATGTTTTTTATGCATTTTTCATTAAAAAATGTTCTTATGCGGATTCTGAGAACCTCAAGAACATATTAAAAGTTCAAATTAAAAAGTAGATAACTTCGCGGTGAAAATCTTTAATGAACAAAAAGTTGAGTTTGACCATGTTAATTACATAAGAACTTAAAAGACGATGGGCCACCTCTAAATATTGTTTAAAATTAAAAAAAAAAAAAAATTTGGCTTCTACAATCGCATAAACTACTGTTATTTGCCCTTCGCTCCTAATAAAACCAAGTCTGTTTTTCTGGTCACCCTACTGTCGATGACAATAGTGACCCCAGAAGCAAGCCAACTCTGGTCAACAGATGGGAGTCAAGGAAGGACAAATATTCAAAATATTTCTTCCAGCGAAGTGAGAGTTACATAAGGGCCCGGTATAACATCTAAGCCATAATGGAGTACATCCGGTATGGAAACAACAAAAAACCTTTTTGGGAAGGATAACTTTACTTCACAATGTTGAGTGTCAGGTTTAGGACTAGTGTAAAGTTGGACCGGAAAGACATGAGCAGAGCAGAAATTATTCCTCGTGAAAATCATTTGGTGGCCCTGAAAAGGGCCGATTGAACATAGGTATCAGACAATTCTAAGCACGTTCTCCGCGAATACGGCGAGCCAATTGGATATCTTTGGGCATGATGGTGACGCGCTTAGCATGGATAGCACACAAGTTCGTATCTTCAAATAGACCGACCAAGTAGGCTTCGCTGGCTTCCTGAAGAGCCATGACGGCAGAGCTCTGAAAACGCAAGTCAGTCTTGAAATCCTGGGCGATTTCACGAACGAGACGTTGGAAGGGCAATTTGCGAATTAAAAGCTCAGTGCTCTTCTGGTAGCGACGAATTTCACGAAGAGCGACAGTCCCAGGCCTGTATCTGTGGGGCTTTTTCACTCCCCCAGTGGCAGGTGCACTCTTGCGAGCGGCTTTGGTGGCCAGCTGCTTCCTCGGTGCCTTTCCACCGGTGGATTTACGAGCGGTTTGCTTGGTACGAGCCATATTTTCAAAATGCTGCTTGCGAGAGTTCTCAAACAATGATAAAAACATTCAATGAGCGCTATTAAATAGATGCGGTTCTTCACATCCCGTAGGTGCCACTGTTTTTTACAAATGGGGAGGACCATCTGCTTATTGGTCGACGCTCCCTAAGAGGGGTGATACGTTGGATTCTTCGTTAGTGACGTGAAGGGGGGAGAAAGCGCACCGGTCGTTAAGTGGGGGATTCCGTTCTCGTGGCTATATAAGCGACCCTATTGCATTTTTTTTAGCATTCCGAGTTTTGCTCAGTGTTTGAGAACGACGTTAATCCTCAATTTTATAAAAACATGACTGGTCGTGGTAAAGGAGGAAAAGGTTTGGGAAAGGGAGGAGCGAAGCGTCATCGTAAAGTTTTGCGTGACAACATCCAAGGAATCACGAAGCCCGCCATCCGCCGTCTGGCTCGTCGTGGTGGAGTCAAGCGTATATCTGGCTTGATCTACGAAGAAACCCGAGGTGTCCTGAAGGTGTTCCTTGAAAATGTCATTCGTGATGCGGTCACCTACACTGAGCACGCCAAGAGGAAGACTGTCACCGCTATGGACGTTGTCTATGCCTTGAAACGTCAAGGTCGTACTCTCTACGGTTTCGGAGGTTAAATTCAGGAATAGATATGTTTTCGATTGCATACAATCGGCCCTTTTAAGGGCCACCAAACGTTTTTAACGCAGGCATGATTTTTTTTATTTTAACGTGAATCATTGTGTTTATGTATATATATTCTAAAAAATTTTTACGTTTAGCTTCGGTAAAAGTCGAAAAGAGCACGTAGTGTATTATTGAAATATTCCATTGTTGTAAATCATGCAACAACCTTCTTCAATAGATGAGTTTCATTCAATAATAATCTATGGCTAACTTTGTTCCGTGAAACATTCTCTGCAATTACAGGCTATGTATTTTAATAAAAGTAATTTGTTTGAAATTTGACAGGTCTACGACTTTTCGGGGCGGAGCGCTCACCAGCTCGGCCATAAAATTTGATCACAGTGGGTCTTGACACCATAAACTCATAACTCAGACCTTTTTCGGCAAGCGTTCTTTAGTCATATTTCCCCTTTTCAGAAAAGTGAATAGCAATAATAATTCATTACGACCGACTTACCGGCCGTGCATAAATTACGTAACACTTTTAGGGGGAAGGGGGTCTAGCTTAGTGTTACATAATTGTGAAAAACTACAGGGAAAAGGCGGAAAAAGCGATACAATGGCGGGGGGGGGGGGTCAAAATTGTCGGAAAATTGCGTTACGTAATTTATGCACGACCCCTTACCGAAATTGTCAGCTTTTGCAATGACAAAGTTCAATGACGAGGGGCCACCTCTAAATATTGTTTAAAATTAAGCAAAAAAAAATCTGGCTTCTACAATCGCATAAACTACCGTTATTAGCCATTCGCTCCTAAGAAAACCAAAAGTGTTTTTTTCTGGTCACCCTAAAGTTTTAATTTTCAACTTACTTACAGTCCTCGTTGGCGCTTTGTATTCAATAATGGATATTAGTTGCGCAATTGCAAAATAAAAAAAACAGTGTGTGACGAAGGGGCCACACAGCAGAAGTGAAACTTTGATAGTTTAACTTTAACATTTTTCGTGAGGAATCATCATGACTTTTGAGAATGAGAGATAAGCGCATACAATATTTTATATTGTACAAAGATAAAAAATCAATACCTTTTTCAAACAGATATAAATTACCTTATCAAGTATTATTAGAAAGGCCTCAATAACTCACAGACTGAGTATAGTTCATAAGTTAACTAGTTTTAGATTCACCATACCAATTTATGAGTTTTTTGTAATCTTTTTACTCCAATTATAATATGATTAAAGATCTCCATATCTACGATACAATATAAATGTAAACACGCATACCTCAATTATTAATAAGAGTAAAATTTCTTGCATAGAAATAGGCATCTCAATATAAATCAACAATAGACAGAACTTGTAAAAATAACAATATCATTTGATCGCGATGCGTCCATAACTTTCGATGCAAAGTTGCAGTGAAGGTGAAAAAACGCGGTTAAAAGCACCTTTTATAACTTGGCCAACTTTCGATTGTTGTATTTCGTGGAAAAATGAATGAATTATTTTGCAAAAAATCGAGTAGTTACCTTGAAGTTTTATTTATGAGTACGTATTCGAAAATATTTATAACTTTGGTGTCGGCAGTAAATAAAAGCCAAGGATGCTAACTCAGCTTCTAATCAAGCTGGAAGGCTCTACTCAGGCTTAAAATTAAAAAAAATCAACAAATGCAATGGTAGGTTTTTAAATAAAGTTAATTGCATCAGTAATACGCTATTGCATATTATTTTGTTTTCTACGGTAGTCGACCTCAATTGTAATCGATACGTTGAAGGGGTTGTCGTCCACTATTGTCAAAGTCGGTTGACCCACACGGCAAATTCTACCAGATGTACGAAAGTTGAAGAAAAAAAAGGACACTTTATGAGGGAAGGATCAAGCAGGACATCGATACCGTGAAACCCGCTAAGAGTATCATCGACTTCTTTTGTGCCTTCAGACCCCAAAAAAAAACAACGGAAAACCATAATATGTGATAGCGTGTTATTGATTGAATTAACTGTTTTTAAAAACCCACCATTGAATTTGATGATTTTTTTTGAAAATTTTAAGCCTCAGTAGAGCGTTCTAGCTTTATTAGAAGCTGAGTCAGCATCCTTCGCTTTTATTTGCTGCCGATACAAACGTTATAAATATTTTCGAATTTTCGATAATGTGCGCATAAATAAAACTTCAAAGTCTCGATTTTTGCAAAAGAATTCATGCATTTTTCCCCGAAATACAACGGTAGAAACTTTACCAAGCTACAAAAAGTGCTTTTAACCACATTTTTTCACCTTCACTGCCACTTTGAATCGAAAGTTATGGACGCACCGCGACCAAATGATATTTTACTTATTCGTAATAAAATGTGTATTGACCAGGACTTTTGAAACAGATAGTAGGAATCTATTTATCCCGTAATGAGTAAAAGATAAATGATATCGTGATAAATAAAAAACTTTTCAGTAGCAAGGCTTCTTCTAAACGAGACGTCTCTCTTATAATAGACTAAAAGTTTTAAATTACTTTTCGCATTGCAATAAAACAACTGTTTTGAAAGAAAACAAAATTTTAATTCAAGACCTTCAAGGTTTAAAAAAAAATGAACGGAGAATTCTAGGTTTCAAGATCGGTGGACAACCTGATTAAAAAAATAAGTGTATGAATCTCAACGCTCGTGGAATGCATGTGAGTGTAGAAAAAAAATCCAACTAAATAAAACAAAACGGCATGAAATTTGAACAAGAAAGGGTTCCTTCGTAAAAAAATGTGTTGGCCCTGAGAAGGGCCGATTGGAGAGGCCAGGAAAATGTTAACAAAATTTATTTAGAGCTGGTGTACTTGGTGACAGCCTTTGTACCTTCAGATACGGCGTGTTTGGCGAGCTCACCAGGAAGAATAAGCCTGACAGCAGTTTGGATCTCCCGAGAAGTGATGGTGGATCTCTTGTTGTAATGAGCCAGACGGGAAGATTCAGCGGCAATACGTTCGAAGAGGTCGTTAACGAAGCTGTTCATGATGCTCATTGCTTTGCTGGAGACTCCAGTATCAGGGTGGACCTGTTTCAAGACTTTGTAGATGTAGATAGCGTAACTTTCCTTCCTCTTGCGCTTCTTCTTGTCGGTCTTAGCAACATTCTTCTGGGCTTTGCCAGCTTTCTTTACAGCTTTACCACTAGCTTTAGGGGCCATTGCTACTTTCAGAGAGAGTGATGTCTATACTGAACAAAATTCAAAGCGAAATCGTCGGTGCGACCCTAAAATCGCGTATGTAAAAGCCACACGGTGGGAAAGGCGCTTCAATCGGCGCAGACTGGAGGGGGGACGAAAGCAGATTGGTGCATCCGGTGGGCAAGACGTAATATTCGTATGTGTCTCCCCACTCCGCTCGGCGCTGCTTTGGTGCGCCGTATCCTCGTCTGAATCTGTATAATGCGATTTTTTAGAATTTTGTATCATTGATCAGCATTATGATTGATTGATCATTGAGAGAATGAATCATCATCAGGATTGATGATTGACTCTGCGTCGATTGAAGCGGTATAATTGATTATTTAACTTAAACTGACAGTCAATCCATGATATATAGATTGATAGATTCTGGTCTATACGATTGGGTTTGACTGCTTACTTGGGTTTAGAAAATTTGAGCTAGGCCTGCCAAAAGGCAGCTCGGAGGCACCATGCTAAAAATGTCTAACCTGATGCCAATATTGGTAGAAATTCATACCAATTTCGCACATGAAGTTCCGTGCTGTAATATTAAGAGCTCAGCCTACTATAACAGTGCGATTTTTTTCTCCGTGTAGACTTGAAATTTTGTGTTGGAAAATGGATTTAGGGGATTTCCCCTCAATTGGAATAACATTTGGCCACCACATTTTTTAGCGTCCCCTCAGAGCCTACCTCGGTAACAAATTTTATTATACCTACTTGAAATTGAAGATTCTTCGTTGGAAAATCATTTTAGCGATTTCTTCGCCGTTTCAAAATATGTGGCTACCACATTTTGTATTGTCTACTCACGGTCTGCCTTCCCACCTTTGCCTACCTGCGTACCATATACTTTTATATTAACTAGGTACATCTTCGTTTCTCGGTCTTTGACTGTACATTTGCTCTGCTACTCAAAGACTTTCAGTTACCTTTTATTTATACATATTGTTGCGGTTTTTACCATAACCCGCTGCAACATCTGACGGTCATTACATTGCTAGAATGTGAACGAACATTATGAACAATTATCTGCTAAGTTCATTGTCATACAATAATAACCGTTTTTACAACGGAATGGACAAAAAAGTTACCAACAAATGACACCCTCTTACCACGCAAGAGTACTCCCAGAATACAAATAATTTGATTATTGTATGTTTTAATTATTGTAAACAAATCAAATGAACAAATAACCAAATATTGTAATTGTGGTTGAAAAACATTTGTTTTTAGCTAAAAATGCATTAAATTATTGTGAGAGTGATTGTTAGTCAGAATATCCATAAATTATTAACAGTTAGAATAGTTATAAACAATGTTTTGCATACATTTGGAATTTGTGGTTTTTTTCAATTGCGTTTTACCTTTTATCATCTGCATTGATGCAGATATTCTTAAAAATAATATACGTTCAATTATATTTGTGAAAATACAACAATTGTTCATGTTTTGAACAAAAATATAAAAGTTTGGCACTTTGGCCTGGAAAATAATTTTATGCACCAAAACTGCTTTAAATTTTTGTGACAGACATTTTCAGTCACTATTTCTATGTAAAATTAACAATGAGCAATTGTTATTATTTCATTTCAAATATTACGAAATTTTCATATATTTAAAAAAGATTGTAATTTTTGTTAAAAACAAATTTTTCTTTTCTGGAAATACTTTAAATTAATAATAATCGCTGGGGGTTTTTATTGACCCTCAAAAATTAAATTACTCAGTTTTCATTGAACATTGGCGTTAAAATCTTGCTTTTCTCTTCTAGAGAAAATAATCGCGTCACCATGCCAAATATCTGGTACAAATTCTTATAAAGTTAGTAATGACATTATTACACTAATGCCAATGAATTAAAATGAATAATTTTTCAACATACATCAAATTTGGATACATATATAAATGTACATTTTTAAACAATTTCAAAATTATAATTTTTCCGTGCAAAAAAAAAAAATTTAAATACAAAGGTTTTCATTAAATATACGTCGATGAAGAAATAGTTGTTTAAAATAATTCTTCAATACAAAACATTTTTTGTTCATTTTATTAATTTTACAACAGTTGTAATTATTTCTTGCCTGCGCTTTTTTTGATAATGTGAATATTGATTTCTTATCAAAGTATGTTACAATTATACAGTGTTTGAAGAATACTTGTAGTTTAAGGAATACTTGAAAAGTTATTATCAACTACAATAATTTTCATAATTTCTAATGCAATTTGATTCAGAATGAAACGTTTTATTTCCGTAGACACAACTTTTGAATACAACAAGAAATTTAGTACATTTTAATTTAAAATTAGACGTAAAAGCAAAACCAAGCAATTTTATTACATTTTAAAATATTTATCAAGTTGTCTTCGTTGAGAAAAGAATGAATTTTTATATAACATAAAACTGTCCTTAATAATCTCAGTTTCTTACATAATTTCACGAATACTTTAGATGCAATGCTTAAATTTGACAGCACAATCAAATAATTATTCAACTACAATGTTTCTTTGTAAGATGTATTTTTCACTACATTGTGATTGTTGAAATGATTCTACTGTCACATAAATAATTTTCAATGGTAACAAAAAACTCAGTACACTTCCAAGTTTGTAAAAAAAAATAAAGGAAAAAAACAATTTTTTGTGAAATTAAAATTGAAAAATGTACAGAAACATAACAAATTTCTTCAAAGGAAAATTTGTATGGAAGAAATCAAGAGAAATAAATTGTTTAAATAAATAATTGTTTGAATGCAATGTTTCCTCACAATTGGTATTCTTTCCACTGTGTTGAAAATAAAAATTAAAAAATTAAATTAAAATTTTGTCATCATTTTTTCATCTACATTGTCATTGTTTTTTCATCAATTGTACTTCGTTAAAATAAAACCGTGTTTTAGTAATACTGCAATATTCACCAATAGTTATTAATAGAATTAAACAAAATCAAATTTTTTAAATTATATAATTTTTATAATTTCACAACTGAGATATTAACCAATGAATAACACTTTTAATTGTAAAACTGCGTACCTACAAGATATTATGTACTTTTCACAGATTTAATAAAACTCACTGATGGGGGCCACCATTGTGTGCCGAAACGTTTGAAATAACTTAATTCGTTTCAATTCACCTGAGCCTAAAGCCAACAACTTACATCAACAATTTCTACACAATACTTTAAATTATTATTGTGAGAGTGATCGTCAGTAACAATTTCTATAAAAAATTAACAATTATAATATTTATGAACAATTATAATATTTATTCATAATGCGAACCGTTGTTGAAGAGTAAATAATAATTATGTGAAAAATGTCGATTTTCTCATACTTTGAGTAAACATATAATAAATGAACAAATGAAAAATTCAAAATATCTATGAGCAAGGTGCTCTTTGAAATTTAGCGCTCTTTAATTAACAACGAAAAAATCGCAAATGGGGGCAAAATTGAAGTCTGTAGACTTTTTCGAACGAAAAATGTCCGTTTGGTCCCACTGTGTGTCTTTGACCCAGTGTGGAGGCGTACGGTGAAAAGTGTGACAAGCGTCAGGTTAGACTTTTTGTCAGCGTTTCGGCGATGCGCTTGTCCAGTGTGAACCAAACCATTGCTCAACACAGTTTCTATTCTGACACAAAATCGACTAAAACTACCAACTACCTAGCGTGTATGGAGGACCACCAAAGCATTAAGGACCTACTAGTTAAAAATGGTATTTCATTCCACACTTATTCAACAAGGGGAGAAAAAACTAAAAAAAACTCGTCATACACGGACTGGGACACTTTGCTAGGGAAAACGTAAAACACAGCCTCGAAGAACAAGGATTACAAATTGAAGATGTCGTGAGCATGAAGCAGAAGTTAGAAGAAGCAGCATGGCGAAATCCACTCTATACCTCGTAACCCTCCATAAGGATGCAAAACCGCAAGATGCTTTTAAAATAAAGGCAGCTTGCCTTAATACCAAAATGGTCACCCAATGCCGTCGGTGCCAGAGATTCGGGCATGGCACACAACACTGTTATGCCAAACCTAGGTGTGTGAAGTGCCTCAAAGAGCACCTTACAGCAGGCTGTCCAAACATCAGAGACAAAGACAAGCCGCAATGCGTAAACTGCAAAGGAGACCACCCAGCCAATTTCACGGGATGTGAAACATACAAACTCCATCTGGAAAAAGTACAACAATTGCGAATGCAACGACAAGTACAGAAACAAAGGAAAACTACCAACATAAAGGGATATAGCGGAGATGTGCAGAGGAATTTTCCTGTTCTACCAACGACTACGCAAACTGTAAATCCAGCCCAAAGGCCT
Organism: Andricus curvator; assembly: GCA_932195095.1. Classification (NCBI taxonomy): domain Eukaryota; kingdom Metazoa; phylum Arthropoda; class Insecta; order Hymenoptera; family Cynipidae; genus Andricus; species Andricus curvator. The sequence continues at coordinate 46,827 of CAKNYM010042353.1, forward strand.
ACTACCTCCGCCTGGACCTCCAACAACGAAACTCAAAGTCAACATAGAACTCAAACCAAGGAATCCGGAAAGTATGCTGAACCAGGAATTGAGGATATAAGAAATGTATTCCAAAAGATCAACCAAATATGCGATTTAGGTAAGATTTTTAAAATAGCCCTCAAACTTAGAGATAAAATGTTAACCTGTAAAACTGATTTCGAAAGACTACAAGCCTTAAACGAGCTAGCTGTTGAACTTGATGGTTAGTGATAAAAATTCAAATAAATTAAAAGTTGCCCACTGGAACGCAGGTGGGCTAGAAAATATAATGCACGAAGTACCTACTTTCCTCGAACAATATGAGGTAGATATATTAATCGTTGGAGAAACGTGGTTTACTAAAAAGTCAAAAGCGCGAATCCCCGGATACATTTGCTATAGGAAAGACAGAATAAGCAAAAGAGCTGCTGGTGGAGTAGCCCTGTACGTTAAAAATGACATTCCATGCATTGAAGTTCCAGTAAAAAATCTAGAAACAATAGAAGCACATAGAATTAAACTAGATAATAATATTCTTGTCCTAGCTCTCTATGCCCCCAAAAATAATATATGTAAAAAGGACTTAAATCATTTATTTAGTCTCAGCAATAAAATAATTGCAGCAGGGGATTTGAATGCCAAACATATAAACTGGAATTGCTATTGCAATAATAAGAATGGGAATACAATTCATGACTTTATTGATCGAAATCCTTGCAACCTAGTCTATCCTCAAAAATTCACTCTCTATACCCCTATAACATAAAAGCTCGACCTAGTATAGTTGATTTAGCCATTCTCAAAAACATTAACAACCCGGAAACTATAGAAGCGCTTGATGAACTTGATTCAGATCATAAACCTGTACTAATGTTAATAAATGACAAACAAATAGACGTAGAGTACAGTAAATCTCGCCTCATTTCTTAAACTACAAACAGGCTGATTGGAAAAACTTTAAAGAACAAATAAACAAAAATCTAATGATAAACTCGCTTCTAAATGATACGCAATCTATTGACAATAGTGTAGAAAATTTGACAGAAATTATAAATTATTCTATAAAGTCTCACATTCCAAAACATATACTCGTTAAATTCAATAATAATCTCCTGGAAAATATAATAGAACAGTTTAAACACAGAAACGCCCTGAGAAGAATATCACAAAGGACAAAAACTAAATATCTGAAACCGATTATAAACAAAGCGAATAAAAATATACAAGAATCGATTTTCACCTATAAAAATGAGAATTGGGGTACTAAATTAACTAATATAAATACAAAAGACAACTCATTATGGAAAATGACTAGAATGCTAAAAGGGCAAAGAAAAAGGTACATCCCACCATTACAGAGTCCAAATGGCCCGTTATTCAAAAATAAAGATAAAACTGAAATCATAGCAGATCATTTTGAGAAAGTGCATAAATTAACAGGGGAAATGGGCGATGCTAAGCATAATAAAAAGATAGAAAAACTTTTTACTGAAATCACTGCACTAGAATCAGACTTAGATAACATTCAACTAGCAACTCCTAAGGAAATCAAAAGGGCCATAATGAGAAGAAAATCTAAAAAAGCCCCTGGCTTAGATGGAATTCAAAACATAGTACTTAAATACCTTCCTAAAAAAGCCATAGTCCAAATTACGCACATAATGAACGCATGTTTAAAGCAGGGCTATACTTTCCAAAAGCTTGGAAAAAAGCGAAGATCTTGCCTATATTCAAATCGGGAAAAGATAAAACGTTGCCTGCAAGCTATAGACTAGGGTGACCAGAAAAAAACACTTTTGGGTTTTTCAGGAGTGAAGGGCAAATAACGGTAGTTTATACGATTGTAGAAGCCAGATTTTTTTTTTTTTAATTTTAAACAATATTTAGAGGTGGCCCATCGTCTTTGAAGTTCTTATGTAATTAACATGGGCAAACTCAACTTTTTTTTCATTTAAGATTTTAACCACGAAGTTATCCACTTTTTAATTTGAACTTTCAATATGTTGTTCTTGAGGTTCTAAGAATCCACATAATAACATTTTTTCAATGAAAAATTCATAAAAAACATTAATTACGGTTGCTTGAAAAGTGCCATTTTCACTGTTTTCTACTGTTTTCAAAGACTAATAACGGCCGTAATAATATACACCTTATACTGAAATTTTGAGAATATTTTCCTCGAAGGTTGAAGATCATATTTTCTAAAAAAGTAGATTAGGAAAAATATAAATAAGCCTGCAATAATGAAAACAAATCTGAGTAAATTTTTGAAATTTGACAGGTCTACGACTTAAGCTGTTTAATTTTCGGGGCGGAGCGCTCATCAGCTCGGTCATAAAAGTCGATCCCAGTGGGTCCTGACACAATAAGCTCATAAAGCAGACCCTTTTTCGGCAAGCGTTCTTTAGCCATATTTCCCTTTTTCAGAAAAGTGAATAATAATAATTCAGGGGACGCTAACTAATCCTGTTATAAAGTCACACCGATGAAAAGAGCTGAGGTTGCACCTTTACGATCGACTCTTCACTTACCCAAATTGTCAGCTTTTGCAATGACAACTTTCAAAGACGATGGGCCACCTCTAAATATTGTTTAAAATTAAAAAAAAAAAAATCTGTCTTCTACAATCGCATAAACTACCGTTATTTGCCCTTCACTCCTAAGAAACCCAAAAGTGTTTTTTTCTGGTCACCCTACTATAGACCTATCAGCTTGCTAGCCACTCTTAGTAAAATCTTTGAAATTATAATCTTAAACACACTCCAAGATCATGAACGCGTTAGAAAACAGTTTATACCGGAACAATTTGGATTCAGAGCAGGCCACTGGACAGTTCAACGGCTAGCTCGAATCACTGATTATATCAGCCTACATTTTAATATGAAACATAGTACGGGTGCCTTATTCCTCGACATGGAAAAGGCCTTCGATACTGTATGGCACAAAGGACTCATAGTCAAGCTACATAGATGCAATATACCGATATATTTGATTGAAATTATTAAAAACTATTTAAGTGATAGAACATTTGTAGTAGAAATAAATAATGAAACCTCGACAGAAAAATCTGTAGTAGCAGGAGTGCCACAAGGATCTGTGTTAGGACCAGTATTATTTTTATATTATCTAAATGACATACCAAAATCTAAAGATGTGCAATTAGCTCTATTTGCGGATGACACGGCGTTATATTATGCATCTAGACGTAAGAAACAAGCTGTAGCGAAGTTACAGGGGCAAGTTGTAATACTAGAACAATATTTTCATAGGTGGAAACTAAAAATTAATATTGATAAGACTGAACTCGTCTAAGAGTCTAGACTCTAAGCTGAATCACACAAAACACGTTAGAATAGCTCACAAAAAGGCCTCGGCAGTTATAGGAAGCCTCTACCCACTCCTGTGTGGAAAGAGCAAAATGAGTGTCTCAAATAAACTAACTTCATATAAAATGATTGTTAGACCTATAATGTTATATGCTGCCCCCATATGGGGAAGTATCTGTAAATCGAATATAAAAAAATATACAAAGAGTACAAAATAAGTGTCTGCGTATGGCAATAAATGCAGAAAGAGGTACGAGAACCTCCACTCTGCACACAAAACTTGGAATCACTACGATTGAACAGGAAATTTCTAAACTAACCACAGATTTCTATAACACGCAGCTTTCTACTTTAGATAGCCTAAAAAATACATGTAAATTGCAATATAAAGACCTGCCGTTTAATGTTAAATATAAATTACCGCATCATTTGACACAGAAATAAAATTGCGAATATTAGTATCAAATCTCACAGGGTATAGCTAAAGTAACATGTAAGTATTGTAAATAGTAGTTTGTAAGTTAGTATATAAGTTAAATTATTGTATAGGTAATTAAACAGGTTTTTTAGTATATTTTTCCTGTGAACACATACACATAACTATATTAAAGAAAACATAAGTATTATTACAAAACTAAATACAAGATTAATTTAGGGTAAAATCGATTGAGATAGGGACCAAATATATATAAATGTCACAAACGAATGTATTAAAAATTTTACGAACAATAAAGAGTATTTTGAACTGAACTGAACTATTCTGACGCAAACGCGAACGACCGCTCGTTCGTGATTCATGGGCCTTTGTGATTATAGTTTCTATGTGCAAAATTTTCTCACCAGAGCGCGTTGCACGCGCCACGCTCTACGAAAGCATTGTGCCCATTGTGCTGAACGGGGATTTTCTAAAAATATGTAATGAATAATTTATTATAATGAGTAAATATGGTGCGTTTAAGTGATTTGGTGACATTCCTATATTTGATATTGACCATAATGTCAATGTCAAAGTGCAAATTCAATGGACACTCGTGTATTGTGCCGAAGTGTAAGTCAGGTTATAGTTCACAACCTGTACACGAAAATGAAAAAATTCACTTTTTTCGGTTTCTTTGTCAAAGAAAACGTCGAAAAATGGCAAAAAGCGATATTGAGAAAAGATTTTATTTTAAAAAACGACGTACGAAATAAAGACGAAGCGTGTGTTTTTTTT
>CAKNYM010042355.1:0-16796 GCA_932195095.1 Andricus curvator
ATCGATATTTAAAATATCGATATTTTTTTTCGATATCCCATCACTATGTCACGCCTACCCTGAAAGGGAAATGGTTTAATGGTATATATATATACACTGCAATTTTAAACAATATATTATGCAAATCATTCTGTCTTTTATGTAATTATCATTAAAAGATGGAAGATAATAAGCTTGTTCCAGTTGTAGGTTTCTGTCACTTTGAGATTGTAAACTTCTACATCTGTTTCTCAAAACTGGATATTTTTGTTAATCATGCATTTTTGGTCTTAATTCAAAAACACTTCAGTTCGGGAGTAAAGTTTTGTTTCAACTTTAAATGGTGATTTCGATTTTACAGAATGTTATTTCGCTCTCCTGAAAAATTCCGATTTTGTTGGTTATCTAGTTCTGTACTGCAACCCTCCATTTATGAGTTAAACGGAAAATGAAAAGATTACAATACAAATACAAAACAAGTTTTTCATCTGTTTGAAAATAATTTAATTTTGAAGGCATAGTTCTATCAGAGTTTATTGTCTGGGACCAAAAGCCAGTAGAGCCAGAATTGTTCAATTTTTCAGGCTTCCAATTTGACGCAATTAATAAGGATGTACACTAGTTATTTCAAGTTCAAAAAAAAGCATTGTCAAAAATGATTTTTAAATTTGAGGAAAATACTCCTATTATTAGGCGAACTTTAGACAAAAATATTTCAGGTTATTTTTTTCTCATATCATTTTATTCTTTGAAGGATTCTCTACGAATCTCTTCGGCACGTTTTTATTCAAACCATTTTATTCAGGAAATATACAATTGTTAATTTCATTGACAATATTTTCCTTAAATACATTTTTAAAAATAAAAATGTACCAAAAAGATTTCTAGACAGTTCATCAAGGAATAAAATAAGCCGTACAATATTAGGATTAACTAAGAATTGCGAAAATTTTACCTGAACAGAAAGCAGAAACATGTAAACGTCTAAATAACCAACTAATTTCAAATTGAAATATTTTTTTGAAAGTTCGCCTTTAGCAATTTTCCAAAGTTAGTTACAATTAACAGTGGAAATATTTTCCTCGAATTTAAAAAATCATTTTTCAAAATGCTCATTTTTGAACTTGAGATAACTAGTGTACATCCTGAAATAGTAAAATAGTTAGACTTTGAATAATATTAACATGTTTCAGTAAATGTTTAGTTTTTAGTATTTTATTTATATATTTTTCATTTAAAAGACGACACTGCTCAATTTCGTTGATGTTAATTTCAACTTTTAATTTTTTTTGAATACGTAATTAAACATTTTTCACTATAAACGTTTCAATTTTTAATGACGTGGCTACGTGTACAGAAATTGTCGTACGAATAGCTGGATTTTTTCGGCACGAATTTCAGGACGAAGGGGCTCTGTGAACCGAAATTTGGGCACGAATAGCTGAATATTTTCGGTACAGGTAGCAGATTATAGAGACTTCGAATTTTTAAAGCTTCATTTTCAATCTGTCACATTTTAGTTGCCCAAAATTTAAACTTTTTGAATTAAAAAAATATGTTGAACCTCTTTTTGAAAGCCTTACACCAAATTTTTTTTATTCTCTTCTTCAATACGAAATTCATTTTAATATGTTAGTTTTGCAAATCTTGTTATTCTTTCTTTAATTTTTTTTTCTGTACCCGTCAGAGGGTGTACAATTTGAAGCCTTTACGTATTTCTTACAATTATTTATTAAATATATTTGACTAATTAATAGCTAAATATATGTATATTTAATTATAGCGATCAGAGAATCCATTTTTGTAACAATTTCAATTTAAGTTAAATTATAAATTTTAAACTAATATAACAGAGAATTTAATTCTCAGTTCATATTGACTTATTCTACCTTATTATACAAGATAAAAATTTTCTTTTGAAATTATAAAAATTGAAAGAATTATAGGTAGATATGACGGTAAAAAATAGAAAATATAATAAAAAATAACAAAAGCAATGGGATCTAACAGGAGCTAGGTTTAATCTTTAAATTCAAAGTATGGGGTACTCGGGAAATTTACTAAAGTGAACAAAAGATATTGAGTAGAAATTTCAAGGACACATTCCTACAAGTTCTAGGTTCCTCGTTAGAATTTTAGATTTCAGAATTTAGATCTTTCAGACCAGCCAGAGATATAACTGATTTTTAGGATTTATCAAAAAAGGCACCAAAAATACTTTTCGGAGACTTTATGAATTTATGTTTCGTGAAATTCTGCGTCGAATGATATATATTTATGCTTTGAAGAGACCATTTTTTGAAACCTCATATATATATATATATAAAGGCGCCGTTCAAAACAATACTTAACGCTTTGTCCTGACATTTTTACCCCCCCCCCCCCTTCGGGTTTGGGTATATTAGGGGGGGCCGGGGCGAACACAGGGGGGGGTTGGGGGGGGACCCCCCCCCCCCCCCCCCGAAGTTTCTGAGAAAATTCAAAAGTTGAGTTTAATAATTTCCCTTTACTGAGCTAGAATTAAGTGTGGCTCGATGAAGGGTAACCTTTTTAATTGACGTCAATGGATACTTATTTTGTCGATTATGCATTTGAAAATACCGCCAGAGGCCAGCTATGCATTTATTCAATATGGCGATGTAGCTGGTATCGCTGCTGATTGGCTGCAGTTCTTTTTTATTTGCGCGTGGCTAAACCCTGCGTGGGTTGGATCATGGTTTTAACTAGAGTTCCTCTAGGGAGGGATCTGTTACCGCTTACTCCGCTTCTGATTGGTGCCGCGAAAGCGTAATCGGATATTTTGAAATTTACGCGACTTTCAAGTCAAATTTAATGTTCAGACACTGATTGAATAGTAACCCAGATAACAATTTGCTCACACCTTGCCCGCATGGTGTTTGCACGCGTGTCGACCGATCGGCACGTTGTGAGGGCAAGAGTGCAAACATATGTGTCCTCATATGCGTCGCATATGCGCCGCACGCGTGTCGGCACCTGCGTGCCAGCATCGTGCTAGCATGCACGTGTTTTGAGTTATAATTATTGAAAACAAGATGTTAAAAATAACATAAGTAACAGGAAACTTTGTATGACGTTTTTAAGAAGAGACTCCTGTATTGAAAGTTGGTTTTTCACAACTGATTTTTTTGTTTTAGTTTTTCTTCTAGTTGTATATTTTTCTTTATTTTTATCATTCGAATATAAAATACTTATGGTGCGTTTTCACGGAGCTAAAATTTTAGAGTTCAAAAAATTATTTTTAAACAATTACAACTCTTGCCGACTTTTTTCTTTGCCTCAAAATTTGTTTATACTCCAAGCTAATTTTCCGAACCAAAACCCAAGAAAAAATGTTCATTTAATTTGAACAAAAGTAATTATTCACTTTTATTTCGACTTTTTGTCTGTAAAATAAACTTGAAAAATGACAAAAATTTAGAGGATGAAGCGAATTTGTTGCTATATGCCGACATTTTCCCCTAAGTACCTGACCAGCATGATAGTCGCACGCTGTGCTGCATATCATGCAGACCGTGTGCGGGCACTATGCGGGATTACTTATTACCCTCAGAACGTGCTGTCACTGTGCTTGCATTGTTGCCGACACATCGTGCTTGCACGCCATGCGCCCATGTGCGTCCGCATGCATTGTTATCTGGGAAATAATAGTTTCCCACATGTTTTCCAAATGTACCTGCAATTGTGAAAAAATAAGGTACATTTCCGACTTTTATTCCATTATTCATTGAAAATTAAAATCTTACCTCAAAAACAGCTGATTTCGAGTGAGGTATCCAATAATCTCGATTAATACTCTCCATCCATAATTGCTTAAGCTTAGGATCGTTTGGGATTTTTCTTAAGTAAAAACCTTGGCCAGAACTATTACGGCAGTTGAGAATGCAACACGAAACTATTGTATTTTCAATAAAAAAGTGTATTTGCATAACAAACACTGCATGCAAATATATGACACATAACCTTTTCTTGAAGTTTTGCTTCTTCTTTGTTTTTGGAAACGGAAATGTTCAACGGAAATTGTTCAACGGAAATGGTTCCTACAAAAAGCACTTCATTTTTCGAACGGAAAAATGCATCTACTACTTCGGCAACAGAAATTCAAAGTACTGAATTTCCTGGACACTTGACCGAGGAATGTCCACCAGTGAAAAAACCAAGGAATGAAGATTTTCTTGATGCTAAAGTAAGTGTTATTGCAATTTTTTATATTTTCATTGAATAAAATTTCCATGAATTTGTATTTTTGTATGAAGTTGAGAACTCCTCGTATATGGATTAGGAAAAGATTTCGTTAATTTGAAAGTCCTCTAAAAAGCTAAAAGAAAAGGTATTTCTTATTTTGCAGTACTTTCAGAGGTTAGATGATTTTGTTTTGTTATATAATCAAATAAGTATTATTTTCAAATTTGAGTAGATGTAATATATTTTAAGTATTCTTATCATACCTTCAAAACAAGTGAACGACACAACTATCTCTCAGTAAACGACACCCAACAGAAGGAAGATTTTAGGGAATTATACGCACTTTTGTTAATGATATCCATGTTGCTATGATTGCTATTTCGTTTATTGTCTAAAGCAACTAAATTACATGATATTTCTTACAAATACCTTTCCAAATTCTTTTAAATTCAAAATCAATACCGGTGTCGTTCACTAAATGTAGGGTGTCGTTCACTGAAAAAGTGGTGTCGTTAACTGAATTTGTATAAATTATTTTATAATAAATATAACTATAGTTTGTCAAAGAATAATTATATTACTGGGTACTGTCTGAAAACTATAAAAATCTACCCTTTCAGATGAATCCATCTTCCTTACCAAACAATAAGCATATAAATTAATATTCTCCTTTTTCTAAAAACGTTTTCTTAAGCTGTCGATGATACCCCTGTTCACCCTAATTAATAATAAAAACAAAATTATAAAATAACAAATAACAAATATTCTATATTTTTTGACGTTTTTAATTTACAGGGTTTACCTAATGCTGTTGAGAATTTCTGTAGAAGAAACCTAAATGACAATGAAAAGTACCAGCTCCTCGTGCATGTATGGGCACCAGATGCTTCTTTTAAATTCCCAGCCTCGGGAAAAAGTAATCTGAAATTTCAACTGTCTTGGTTACGAACATTCCCCTGGTTGGCATATTCAGCTGTTGAAGATGGAGCTTACTGCCGCATTTGTATTTTATTTGCGCAAAAGAACGTTGGAAAAGGAAACCATGAAAACCTTGACATATTGGCCCACAGTTCTTTTCGAGATTGGAAAAAAGCATTGGAAAAATTTAGGGACCATCAGTTGAAAAAGTATCACAAAAATGCTTTTGAAGACGCGCAAAACTTCAAAATGATCCGCGAAAATCAAAAAACGGACATTCAAAGCGCAATCGACAAGGGACGGAAACAACTGCAACTTGAAAACCGACAGAAGTTGGTTCCCATAATTCGCACCGTTTTACTATGCGGCAGACAAGGACTCGCACTTCGAGGACATCGGGATGAAGGTCCATTATCGATGGACATGCCAGTGGAGAACGATGGGAATTTCAGAGCAATTCTTCGTTTCGCTGCGCAAAGTGGAGACCTCGTTTTTCAACAACATTTGAACACAGCCGGCGCCAACGCAACATATCTGAGTTATCGCATTCAGAACGAAATCATCGAGGCTGCAGGGGAAGTTATCACTGAAGATATAGTGAAACGAGTCAATGCCTCGAGATGTTTTGCGGTAACTGCCGATGAAACTACAGATGTAAGTGGGATTGAACAATTTTCAATCGGTGTTTGATACGTTGAAGCAATTGAGAAAGTACCTAAAGAACACAGGATCCGAGAAGGTTTCCTGCGTTTCGTCCCTGTAGTAGATGTTACTGGAGCAGGCCTTGCACAGACGTTGCTAACCACTTTGAAGGAACTTGGAGTAAACGTGCTTTTCATGAAAGGACAAGGTATATTTTTAACGCTATTACGTGAATCACTTGGAAATTTGTAAAATGTAACACTGTATTTTTAAAGGTTATGATGGTGCTGCAAGTATGAGTGGAGAATTCAAGGGCTGTGCAGCTGTTGTGAGAAAATCATGTCCAGATGCTCTCTATGTTCATTGCGCTAATCACAGCCTGAATTTATCTATAACACACGCCTGCGATATTTCATCAATGCGTGACTGCATGGCAATAGTCAAGACGGTGGTGAATTTCTTTCGTCAATCCAGAAAAGCTTTCGATGTGTTGAGGAAATTGATTCTTGCAGCAAACTCTGGTGCTAAGCAGACCCGTCTTATAAAATTTTGTGAAATACGTTGGATAGAACATTTGGCGTCTCTTAGTTTGTTTTACGAGACACTGGAATTCATCTGTTTAGCATTGGAGGAAATGGATGAAAAGAAGGTCAAATCTGATGGTATACAGCCCAATGCGTTGCTTGCATCCATTCGTACAGCTCGATTCATCATAGCATTGGCAGTGCTAAAACCAATCTTCAGCTTGACGAAAAATCTGAGCTTATTTCTACAGAGAGAAGACTGCGATTTGAGCCAATGTGTCAGTTATGCGAACAATGTGCACGAGGAAATAAAGGAGATGCGTGCAAAAGCTGACGAGAAATTCAACGAAATTTTCATCTCAGCAACTGATATTGCAGAAAAAATTGGTGTCGAGATGACTGTTCCTCGACGAGTAGGACGCCAAAAGAATCGGGATAATTATGAAGATGGAGGTGCTGAAGTCTTCTACTGTCGATCAATTTTTATCCCGTTCTTGGACCGGTATTCGGAAGAGCTGGAGTCGAGATTTCTAAAACACCGAGAACTTCTTTCAAGTATACAGAACATAATTTCAGCAAAATGTACGGAACTCGACGAATCAGCATTATACGATACTGTTCATACATTGGAAGCAGAATGGCCAGACGACATCCTAGGGTACAATCAAGAGTTCAAAGCCGAAATCAAAATGTGGCAAAGGTATTGTCTTAATTGAGAAAAATTTGTCATACTTAGAATAATTAAAAAATTTGTCCTTTTTTTCGTGCTTAGAAAAATCAAAACATGTGTCCTTTTTTTCATGCTTAGAATAATTAAAAAATTTGTCCTTTTTTTCGTGCTTAGACAAATTAAAACATTTGTCCTTTTTTTCATGCTTAGAATAATTAAGAAATTTGTCCTTAACTACAGGCACTTTTGGAATATTCCTAAGGAGAAGCGACCGAAAACATTCATCGAAAGTCTGGATGTTTGCGATGAACCATTTTATCCAACAATATACCGATTTCTTCAAATCGGCGCAACACTCCCTGTAACAGTAGCTTCATGTGAACGGTCACATTCCACACTACGCAGAGTAAAGACCTATTTGCGCAGCAAGACTGGTGAGCATCGATTGAATGTATTAGCTCTTCTCAATTGCATAGAGACCGACAAATCAGCACTGATCAAATATTAGATGTCATGGCTACGCCTACCCTGAAAGGGAAATGGCTTAATGGTATACATGGCTAAAAAGCCGAGAAAAATGAGTATAGCACTGTAGCTGCGACAACTTGATAACAGAGTTTAATTGTTTGTGAATAGTTATTTGTGATACAAGTGCGCAAAATTGTGTGCGAGTGTGAATTTTGCAGCATAAGCCGCAGGCGAATGATGCAATCACACGAGTTACCAATCACCTATGCGCACGTGTATCACACGCTATTTTTTGCAAAGCCCGTCCGAAAAAGTTGCTAGGAGGAGTTTACGAAAAATACTAATTTTATATTGCATAGAGTGGAGTAAAGACATTCTTTTTAAAAAAAAGTTAAAAAAAAAAAAATTTTTTTTCAAATGTTTGAAAAAAATGTTCTGAAAAAAAAATTTTGTCCAAAAAAATTTTGGAAAAAAATGTGAGGAAAAATTTTTGAAAAAAAATTTTGTGAAAAAAAAGTTTTGAAAAAAAAGTTTTGAAAAAAAATTTTTAAGACAAAAATTTTGAAAAAAAAATTTGAAAACAAAAAAATTTGTTGAAAAAAATTTGTTGGAAAAAAAATTATTTAAAAAAAATATTGGCGACTAAACCCTACAAACAAAACTACAATCATTAAAACATTTGTTCAAGTTAAATCTAAATTTATTTTAAGAAGACACCAACACCAGTGTTTAAAGTTACCTATGCCAGTGTCTAAAGTACCTCATCTCGAAAGTGCGCATGCGCAGCTTTTTCACCAGTGCCTAAAGTAAGCCATCTTCAAACTGCGCATGCGCGAAAATCATTAGCACACAGTCTGCTCAAATAAGGTCCTTTAGGCACAATTTAGAAGCATGCAAACGTCAACTTTAGAGGTGGATGTTGCAAAAAATTTATTTATTAACAATTAGCAGGAATAGTTTCAATACATATAAGTACTTCTTAATGTTTTATAAGGTTTAATGAGTGATTAATATCGTAATATATGTACGAAATAAAGATGTTTGGCATAAAATTTGACAAAAAACTTAGAACAAGTGTTGCAATCTCGAAAAAGGTTGATAAATTTTTTTATGGAACCCCCCCCCCCCCAATATTTCCTGCGTTCGCCCCTGAGTGTGTGTAAGTTCAACATTGGCGTAACGCTGGAAGTGCTCCCCCCCACAGACGTTACGTATTTTTTTGAACGACCTCATAAGTAATATTTATTTTTTATTGTATTAGGAATCGAGGACAATAAATAGCAATATTAGAATATCAAATGACAATATTACGTCATTAGCAATCAATAAACAAATAAATATTAATCAAAGTTAAACAAAATTGCATTTAATTTTAATTGTAAATATTTATGTAAATATCAGAAAAATATTTCGTCTTGAATTAAAGAAACTGTTTCTTTAACATAATTTCTTTATTCAGCCAAAAGAAACCTCCATATGAAGAAAATCATCTGAAATTAAAGAAAAATCTTTATTCAAACATAAAACTATTTCTTTGAACTAAAGAAATGTCTTTGAATCAAATAAGGACGGATTTTTTCGGTACGAATAGAGCTGGACAAGGGTCTATTTGTACCGAAATTTCGGTACAATTGACCAGATTTCTTCGGTACTTGTAGACACTTTCATCAAATAAACTTTTTTTTTTACTGAGAGCCAATGAATATATTTCTTTAATTCAAAGAAATTTTCTTTGAATAGAAGAATATTTTTCCCGATTGTCCATATTAGAATTTTTGTTTCTAAACTTTTTAATGTTTGAGAGTGATCTTTGATTCTATATATATCTTTGTTGATAGCATACAGCATTTTTAATATTGTATCCATATAAATTATAAGATGTAAAGTTAGATCTATGCATTTTTTATACTATAAAATTAAACGATCAAACGAACTTACCTAAGTGTAGTTCGATCGTAATACGCCAGTAGGATACCTCTGTGACGTTGACAACAGCGCCATCTGACACGCGAACTATTGGGTATCTCGAAGTTATTTATGCAATGTTTATGAAAAAGGCAGTGAATATCAATTCATTTTAATCAAAATGTTAATCTTCGCTTTAAAATTAATTGTTTACTATAAGATTTTTCGTTAATATTGAATTGAAATTCAAATTTCTTCCCAATAGTTCCAAATTGGTGGCGCTGTCGTAGCTACCCAACAGGCGTATTATACGATGGCCTCGTTCGAAGGGATTACCCTGTATCTACATGGGCGCTCTGTATCCGTTCACTCTCCGTGTTTCTCGGTTGATCGGAGCTCGGAGTGCAGGTGGCCAACCGTTTTGGTTACTTTGCGCGGAGATCAAATGTCCCTAGGCAGCCACTGCCGGTTCGCAAGATGGCTGTCGCCGCGCCAGTTTTCAAAGCAAAATGTCGTGTTTTTGCAAAACAGATACAAAATTGAACCAGGCTTCACTGCGGTTTGCGATAAAAAATTCAATTTTCAGTTTTAAAATATAATAAAATCATCCTTCCAAGATATTAAGTTTATGGGTACATAAAGTTTGATGTGGAAAATTTAGCCAATTTCATAAAAGTCATGCAAGAATTTTGAGATTAAAATTTCATGGGTTTTCAAAACTGCTTCAGATAGCGATTAAAGAACAAATAATTAAATTTTTGCATGAATAAAATCTTTCTACTGATATATGGGATGTTGAATAAGAATATAAAATGTTTGATCTAAAAACATTATTCTGTTCCGAAAAAATCAAAGTTAAGGATGGCGATTCAATAAATCTCACAAAAAAATGAAAAATTGACGAGTTTTTCACTTTTTCAAATTATTATAATAATCTCGACAAATTTTCATTGTATTCCCTTCTAATAGATTCTCCAAGTTTTTGTAATTTTTTCCATTTAATAAATTTTAAAATATAGATGTATTAGTAGTGTAGTGTTCAGTTTATATTATACATATATGTGTGAGAAATAAGAAATTAAATATCTACGTTTGCACGCCTGGATAAATTAAATTTTAGTAAATGAGAAAAAAAAAGGTTTTGATATTGGTTCAAACTTTTTTCTGTATATTTTGTAGAAAATTTTGATGTACATTTGATGAAAACAATTACAATGTAGTAAACAAAATTTGTTAAGTTGTCAAAAAAATTGCAGTCAAACAACTCTTCTAAACTTATTTCTTAGCGACGTAGATTTAATGGAATTTTTAAAACAATTTTGTTGCATAAAAAATACACTTAAAATAAATTTTTTTACGAACGAAATTCTTTCAAGCAATATAATTTTCTGTTATTATAATGATCACAATTCACTATTTTGCAAAAACGTGACGTTTTCCCTTCAAACAATTGAAAACTGGCGCGGCGACAGCGATGTTGCGAACCGGCAGTGGCCGCCTAGGGACATTTGATCTCCGCGCAAAGTAACCAAAACGGTTGGCCACCTGCACTCCGAGCTCCGATCAACCGAGAAACGCGGAGAGTGAACGGATACAGAGCGCCCATGTAGATACAGGGTTACTGTTGTAGTTCCGCTACTTTACGCCAGACCAGTCGAAAATCGAACGGACCTCTTTTTTTAACGCGTGGAGATAGAAAGAGAGGTTCGTTCGATTTTCGACTTCGAAACAGCATCAGAGTCCCACTGCTGTCCTGTAAATTGTCTACATGTTCTTCCCGGTACCCGAAAGGACTCGCGGTAGGGAAATTAAATATTTTTGGTATGGAAGGGTGGAAAAAAGATATTTTGGAAGGGAGTAATCCCTTCGAACGAGGCTGTCGTATAATTACGATCGAACTTCACTTATGTAAGTTCGTTTGATCGTTTAATTAGACTTCCCGCCTCGTTCTCGTGAATACTTTTGTAGATATTTAGAGTAGACAATTTACCAAACCTTTGCTTTTATTATAGAAAAACACAGAACAATTTTTTGAATGTTAAGTTATCAATTTTCTCTTAGAACCAAATTACAGAATGTTTCATTAGCAGTTGTGATTGGTCGATTATAGATTCGAGCAAAGGTCGACGAAGTTTAGGACCAACCCACGGTGCTTCTGATAATACTTAGGTCCACTCCTTTTTTAAAGGCTGTAGAGGTTGCCGCATGCCTAACGCTGTGTGCGGTGAATTCTTCATCAATGCCGCATTGGGACAAAACTGACTTGGTCCAGCGGCTAAGAGTTTCTGAACCTACTTCTTTATGGGGCTTTCTTGTATCCAGGAACACTTTTTTACAATTAGTTTCTTTTCTTAGATGCTTAGTAACGAGAAGATAATGTTTTAAAGTTCTAGCAAAACAAAGTTGCGGATTATCATTAAAAAATGGTAACGTAAGATACAGTTGACAGGTTCCTACTCTAGAGGTTTTGGTCAAAGCTTCTACTTTTATTTCAGCGCGATTTTCTGAGAATCTTATCAAATTAATATCTATGAGTGAGAAGGTTTGCATTCTGTGGCCTGTACCTAAAGCTAGAAGTGTTATGAGTTTTTCTGACAATTTCTGTAAATTGAGTGATTCAAGTGGGTACCATGAAGAAACTTTATCGAGGACAGGCGCGACGTCCCAAGTTTTTGCATACTTGGGGCGTGAGGGTTTTAACCTTTAAACCCCTTTGAAGAAACAATTCATATCACTGTCCGTTACCTTCTTTGATGAGATGAGTGCTATTGCTGATCGCGCTGTGTTTAAGGTTCCATACGATGCACCGCTGTTGAAGGATTCGTCTAGGAATTCTAAAAGTCTGTTAGAGTGTTGGTTAAATGGATTCAGGTTCTTGTCGTTACAAAATTTCCACCATTTTCTCAGTGGTCCGTCATATTGTTTCATTGTAGAATATGCCGAAGATGCCCATAGAACCTTTAATGCTGACTCTGGTAAGTTCCTTTGACGATAGCTTTCCCTGGCAGCAATCATGCAGTCAAGGTAAGTGAGGCTGATAGTCGGTGTTGACGGGACCTACAAGGGGACAAAAGGAGAGTTGAACTTGGAGAAAACGTTAATGGTTTTACTATCAGCATCGACTGAGAAAGCGGAAACCATGGTTGTGAAGTCCACAAGGGAACGACGACAATGCCGCAAACTTCATCTGTCACAATTTTCCGCAATGTCCTTAAGATCATGGAAAAAGGGGGAAAAGCGTAAAAATTCTGATTTTTCCAAGAGATCGTAAAGGCATCGAAAGCCTCTGCGTCGGGATTTCGAATCCAGCAACAAAAGATAGCACATTTTGTGTTAGAACTGGTTGCAAACAAATCGATGGTAGGGTTTGGAAAGGTTTGCAAGATCTCTTCGTAGGCATAATCAGCTAACTCCCATTCGGTGTTAACGTTGCGAATCCGAGATTCCCTATCAGCATGAACGTTATTTTTTTACGCAATGCATGACGCATATTTTCAGAGTTTTCTAGACTCGCACCACTTCCAAATTTCTCTACTAAGAGAATTTAGATAGGGGTATTGGAATCCGCCCATTTTATTTATGTAGGCGATTGCCGTTGTGTTGTCGATTCTTAATAGAATCTCACAACTCTGCAGTTCGGGAGCAAAAGTTTTAAGGGCCCAGAAGGACGCTAACAGTTCTAAACGGTTTATACTCCAGGATTTCAACTCTTCGTTCTAAAACCTCTCTTTTGTTAAAAATGCAACATCATTCGACTTGAAAACTTAGGAATGTGGTACCTACATTAATGTTATATAAAATAATTTATTTCCCTTTTTTTTACATTCTTATCATTTATGATTGAGAAAGTATTAGAATCGTCCGTAATTTCACACCTCAGTTTTTCAACGGATCTCCACGTTTTGGGACACCTTGAAGCCAAAAATCATGTTTTGGCGATAGCGTCTAAAAGAAAGAACGAGATCGTTAACCAGCATTCCTTGACCGACGGTTATGGGTTTATCCATCGAAAATTGTATGCAAAAATTTAAAATTCAAATTTCATCTATTTTTTTGAAATTGCAATATTTTTACTTGCGAAAGGTTAGGAATTTGAAGCGTTTCGTATTTAATTCAATATGGCACCTACATTAATTTTATTTAAGGGGTAACACCACTCTAGGATTTTCAAAAAATCGATTTTTTTTAGCTTAAAAATGTACTTTAGGGGCTTAAAAACCATGTGCACTTGGTCCCATTGCAAAAAAAAATGTTAACAGGTCGAAATCTTGATTTCACCGAAGCGCCTCGAAGCGTGTACCGAGCGCTCCAGCGGCGCACTCGGATCCAATGCTTTTATATTTCTTTTACCTGTCAAAATGGTAAATGGGAGGTCATTAGGGTTCCTCAGGTGTCAACTAGGGTGCGCTGATTTCTATTAAAAATAGTATAGTTGTGTCTGTGAATCAGTAAACGCTGCTGAGATTTCATGGATTTTTCTGTTAGTAAAACTTTAAACGCGCTTTTCTCGAAACCACATTTTTCGAACTAAACTTTTGATTTTATAAACAATTTTCAGCCTTTTTTTGCAAAAAATCGATTTTTTGTTTGAAAGTCGCGCGATTTTTACAAAATTTGATTTAAACAAAAACCCCTACGTAGTACCTTAGCCAATGGTATATAGATTAAGAATTTTTTTTGTTTTTCTTTCCAGGTCTCATACTTTTCATGTAATCCGTCCGCCCGTGGAGACGTTTTAAAAAAAAGATATTTCGCGAAATCAGCTGCATCGGCGCCATTTTGTATAAAAATGTTAATAAAAAAATGTTTTTCCATACTTCAATATATGCTTAAACACCCCTTCTTTAAAAAGAAATCCTATTCCCTCTTTAATATTCTCAAAAATAATTCACAGAGCTAGTCTTGTTTTCAGCTTCTTAAGTGGTGTTACCCCTTAAGAAATTGTATTTCCCTATCATTCTCATATTTTCGTGTAAATTCGCCGCTTGAACTACGAGAATCATCCCAAAAATAAGTTTCTCTATTTTCTCATAAGAGAACTAAAAGAGGTAAGTAGTATAGCAATGACAGTTCTGCGGCAGGGTTCGGTTCCAAGCTAAACTTCGGCAAAACAGTGACCGGTAATTTCCCGACAAACGATAATCGTTCCGTGTTAATATGCCACTAGTCGATAAGTTGTTACCGGCAACAGATGGCGTCACCGTCTGATCAGTTTTCGTGTCCGTGTTAAGATGCAGGCCACCGCAGTCGGTAAAAGATCAACGCGCAAAAAGGTTCACTTCCGTGCTAATTTACCCACAGTCGTTTTTAAACATACAGTCGATAAATGTGATCTCTGTTTTACCGCGAGAGTGTGACACCGAAGTTCAGATACATGCCACGGCGTCTTGTCGTGGGGTCTCCGGCCCATATTCAGAGGCGCGCAGACGTGAGATTCCCCGCGCTCCCTAACTCGCTCGCGCATAGTGGGGACTTCTCTTTAAAAGCCCATATTCAGAGGCGTGCATTTCAATTCGCGTTGTGGTGAAATGTGAATCAATGTGAAGTGAGAAGTGTCTGATGAATTGAAGTGTCTTACGAAAAGAGTGTTTCAAAAAATTTCATTGGTTGAGAAGAAGAGTGGTTCTGCGAAAAATGTGATTTGTTATTTGTGCAGTGATTCATGCAGTGAAAAGTGTTCTTCGTGTTGCTTTATGATATCAATTAAATTTTATTGTGTGGGTTCTTAGATTGTAAAGAGATCTGGAGATTCTGGTGAGGCTCATCGTCGTCGTCATCGTCGGCACCATCCAAATCACGTTCCCGCTCATCATCACCGCTACCACAGACACCGCTACCGCTACCACAGACACCATCGAAGGCATTACCACCATCATCATCATCCTCATCACTAATACTATCATTGCCATCGACTTCAACAACTTTACTACAACAAACTCCAGTGAAAGTCAAAACACCACCAACATCAATAGATCATAACATATATCCATATCAGAGTGCACCGCTGAAAGATGCTGGTAAACAGAAACCGTATAAACGTGCTGCCACTCCACTTCCGTCATCATCATCACTGCACGCAGCTATCGTGAACGATGATCTTCGTTTATCAGATGTAAGCAGTGATGATGAAGAAAGAAGTGCGAGTAAAAGACGGAACATAGAAATAATGAATCATACTCATCGCAAAAGAACGCAGCCATGTATAATAAGCGGACGTAAACCTGAAGGTGCGTCAAATAAAAATAAGTAGATATATCGATGACTCCATTCAATATGAGTCTATGTGCTGACCGCGCCATGTATGAGACTGTTCCCTATGCTTATACACAGCGCATAGTCTCATACTGGTCTCAGTCAGCAGATAGACTCATGTTGAATGGAGGCGTTGATATATATATATATATATATATATATATATATATAATTTAAAAAAAAGTTAAACAACCACCGCAGGGTCCCACTAAGAGCAACTGCCATACAAAAAATGTCAATAGCCCCCAGTAGCACCGCGGTAAATCACACCCACGGCCACGTCTCACAACCGTGAGATGGGTGGTCATAGGCAACGAAGAAATCACAACGACAGGCCGGCGAAACCCTCGTGTGTCTTAAGGACACGAAGCGACCCAAGGATGACAGCTTTCTGCATCCATCTCGTAAGTGCCTTGGCATATTTTTGGCACGCGGGTATGGCTTTAAGGTTACGAACCAATGATAGTTTCGCACCTCCGAGAGCACCTATCACAAGGAGAATTACTTGTACCGAATATTATGGGTACAGTCGTTGTAGCTCTCTTTTAAGGTCTTGATACCTCTCCTCTTTTTCTTTCTCCTTTGCAGTGATGTTGTATTCGGACGGAGCGGAGAATTCGATCACGAATATAGTTCGTTTCTCGAAGTCTTGGAGAACAATGTCAGGCCTCAAGTGCGCAACGGAGACTGCTGCCCGAAAAACGTAGTTCCAGAAAATTTGGCACTTCTCGTTTCGGACAATCGACTCTATCTCCCTTGGAGCGTTCGGCAGGGCAGGTTCGCGGCCAACACCGTAAGAGCGACAAAGATGGTAATAAAGCACTCTTAGGGCTGTGTTCTAGGTACTCAGCGTGTGCATGACACGCTCTGCACCTATCACTGGGAACTTCTTGACATAAAATGCGCTCACGGTATGCTAAGGTGGAAATGACACCGTCCTGGCATGCGAAAATAAAACCCTCTGTACCTGAATTAAGCCCTGATGATTTGAGGAAAGCAAAAGTTTGCTCCTTCGACAAGGACTGTTTTTCTACATTTCTGTGAAATTTTCCGTGCATTTTCTTGTCGAGTAGCTCTGGGTGAAAATTTGCAACCTCTGCTTTCTCCACTTTGGTTTTTAGAAGTGAAGCATCTAGATGAAGTAATGCACTTTCCTCACTTCTGATGTTAAAATTCAGGCCAAGGGTCTCGGCCGCTTGCTCCGCGGCTTTGTAAAGGAACACTCCTTCGCCAAT
>CAKNYM010042355.1:16806-30449 GCA_932195095.1 Andricus curvator
GAAGACCAAATCTGTCGAAGAAGATGCTTGTATCTGCTTCGGAGAGACTCCTTCACTGATGTTACGTCCTGAATGCGGTTTTGAGGCACGCCCAGGTATGTATAGGTCTCTCCAGTATTAAGATATCTCATAACACTTATATCCACAAGCTCAGGGTCCTTGGGAACGCCAGTAATCTTTCCTTTCTTCAGATAAATTTTGGCACACTTGTCCAAGCCAAAGTCCATAACCAATCTCTCCTGTGTAGTTCTTGACAATATTTATAGCAGTTTGAAGTTTGCTTCTACCAGAGGCATAGATCTTCAGGTCATCCATATAAAATACATGAGTGACCTTATGCTCGCGCTGATTAGTGTTGCCACCGAGGTATCCAGGAGAATTTCGTAGTGCGAGAGATAGAGGCAAAAGTGTGATGCAAAAAAGCAAAGGGCTCATGGTATCACCTTGAAAGACGCCTCTCTGGAAGGTGACGTTGTTCGTTGTCACACGATAATTTCTAGATGAGATAGTAAATCTAGTTTTCCAAAGAGGCATCAATCTCTCTATGCATCTCACTATGTCTGGATGTACCTTCAAGCTTTCCAACAGACAGATGATAAGTCTATGAGAGGTTGAATCGAAAGCTTTTCGGTAGTCAATCCAGGCCATTGACAGGACGCGCTGATGGGCTGCAGCGTCTTTACAGACACACCTGTCAATTAGCAGATTCTCTCGACAGCCTGCTACACCTTTTTTCGAGCCACGTTGTTCGTACATCTCTCGCCATACAGGCTCAATTCGTCGAACAATCCTGTTGTTGAGGACAGCTGTAAAGATCTTATACAGCGTGTTCAAACAAGTTATTGGCCTGTAATTCTCTGGGTTGGACAAGTTGCCTTTTTTTTGGAAGGAGTATAGTGCGTCCTAACGCCAGTCACTGCGGAATGGGCGTCTCCGACTTTAAATATGAGGTGAATATGCGGGCCAAATGTTGGTGTGTAAAAGTAAACTTCTTCCACCAAAAGTTCTTGATACAATCTGGTCCAGCAGCGGAAAAGCTCTTCGTGCCTCTAAGTGCTTTTTTCACCTCTTCGGCAGTGATTGATGGACATTCCTCCTCAGATTTTATGAGGTTGTCGCAAAACTCCTTGAAGCGGATGATATTTTCAGTATCTTCTTTCAACTCTAGTGTTTTCGGGATCTTGTACACCTCTCTCCAAAAAGTCTCTACCTCCTTGGGCTTGGGTGGATTTTTTTCAGAAACAGGTAGATCGCTGAAGAGGCGCGATGGGTCAGCTAGAAACTGTTGATTCTCCCTGATCCATCTCTCCCTCTTCTGAATTCTCCTCCTTGCGTCAGATAACAGCCGTATTTTGTCAACAATATGCTGCTTGATTGTCAGTAGCTTTGACTTGTGTAGTGTGTGATTCAAGATCCTTAGTTCTTGGGCGAACTTTCGAACCTTTTCCGTAAACGGTCTACCAGATGTTATGTAGTCAATCACACATTGAACACGGGACGCATTCTGTCTTGCCCATCCAATCTTCTTGTTCAGTTGATGCAAGCGTCTTTTGGTCTTTTGATCCATCGTTGGTTTCAGCCTTCGATTTGAATCAGCTAAAGTTCTCGCAGCACCATAAACTGAGCAATTGATGGTCCAGAGGTCGGACTCTTGCGAGATATCTCCACAAAGGAAGGCATCCATTTCAGCCAGATCTTGGGGCTTAGGAGGAACTTGCATGTTAATGTTCCTTCTAGTAATAAAATTGCGATCATCTCTCAGAAGGTGCCTGCTTTCTGCGGTTGGTCTCAATGTCGCTTCCTCATCTTCGTCTGCAGCTTTATAAAGCAGCGGTTGGGGAAGCGCTCCGCGTACATATCCATTTTTCCGGAGGTAGTCGGCTTGATTTCGCAAAGACTGATGCGAAACGTGCTGAAGCTCTGGGTGTTTCTGGCACCACAGAGTGTGCATACGCGCCATAAAGCCTCCGCGAACAGGGATAATGCTGGCATCGTAGCAGTCTAGCACGTCATCCCTGAGTCGATCCGTCCACTCAATGTGGGCGTTTCGCCGGTTCGTCGTCGTGTTTCCATCTAAATTATTTTCAGCACCCCGAACTCTAGGCTGATCGGCATTGTTTGCCGACCCATTGTCGGGTGCTCTGCGCGTTCGATTGTCTTGAACCGCATCTACAACATTTTTGTGTTTTGGTGGTTTCATTGTTGTTCCCACAAGCAGCTAGGGAAAGGGTTAGTCCGTCCTTGTAGAGCCCCGCGTGCAAGGATAAAGCTGCATACTCTGAGAGGTCGCCCGGTATCCCAGAGTCACCGTTTGAGACACCTCACCCAGGTGCCATTCAGCTTTCGGCACGGTTGTTACGCCTCCGCTTAGGAGTTATTCCTTCGGGACCATCCCTGGACAATTGTCCGCGACTGCGTATTAATTATTGTAACCATATTCAGCAGAAACCCTTGGTACAGGAACCCTCTATCCGCAACCCTTTGCGTCCTGGTTATTTGAAACAATCACTACCCTCATTACCATCTTCAGCTAAGACATCAACTTCTGAGAAAAAGGTTGAGTCTAAAAACCAGGAAGAAAGTTTTTAAAAAAATGATGCTATACCGCTAGTCCATAATAAAAGGAAAAATTAATACAACAAAAGAAGTTGTCTCATTATCCTCAAGCATAAGGGGTGTACGATTGAATAATTTTTTTAAATGGCATGCATGTAAGATTTGATACCTAATATAAGAGTGTTAAATAAAAATGTTTATTCTTTTACTTCAAGGGTTGCATTATTCATGTTTACGTTATATTTGTTTTCTAAAACATGCACAATACTTTCAGGTATAAAAAACTATAAATTGATCCACCAATTCAACCACAATTCTTGAACCAAATCTTTTATAAACTTTTTGACTTTTATTTTTAGACAAATATTGTCACAAATACATTTCTCTCAGGACGATATTTTAATGCTTATATTTAAATTCAAAATGATTGCAAGGTCCTCCAAGGTAGTGAAAGTAAAGTTTATTTTCCTTAACTACTTCCTTCATCTTTTCAAATTTATCCTCCTTTGGTGTGTTCTCGGATGCTTCCTCAAAGACTTTCATGATTCTACCAGGCAAGAATACAGAAAACTAATTGTCCAATTCAACCACAATCCTATTACCATACTTTGTTCGTACTTTTCGAATCTTGGACACAGCATACTTCTTCTTCACAGTCAGTTCCGATAGTTTTTTTGTAGGTAGGACCCCATTCATTCGACCAACTGCGTTAATCTTTTTAAGATCCACCTTCTCTAAAGGCTTATTTAACTTTTTTCACAAGACGTTTACACTGCACTTTGCTGAATGAAACCACTGTAATCTGCCGGTGCTCTTATAGTCCATTATCCCACTCTTTAAACATTACCCCACTCGTTGCACATGCACACAAATCTTCTAGATGCTTCAAGAAAATCAAACTGTTGAGTTATAGTAATGGCACTTATTATAAGTAATGGCTGTAAAATTTAATTGTTAATAACATTATTATTTATTATGTAGCAACATCTATCAATAATAATCATAAAAGTAATAGTTAAAGATTTGAAAAAATGGTGTATTTGACATGACTAATGGTTAACTAGTGGATAGGTTTTAAGTAATGAACACTTTTATTACCGTTAATTATTTATTTATTCATTCAAGAAAAAAGACTGAACCTATTTTTACAAAGTAAAATCTTAACCTAATTTGATAAAAGAAACATTATGAAAACATGAATTCGCACTTATTATAAAAGTCTTTAAACGTTGTATTTTTCAAACAAGTGTCTGTAGTATCTACACCTTTAGTCACATCATCAGCATCATCGTCGTCAACACGGCTTCCAGCATAAATCCTGATGGTTGGCTGATCCTGAAGAGTCAAGAACCAGGTCTTGAGCGTCAGGACATTTCGGACAGCGCAGTTGTGATTCCAGAACTGGGTATAATGATTACACGTGACGGAAACTGCATTGTGTCAAACCATTTCTTCTTTTCAAGTCCTTTGACGTAGATAGCACAAGCACCAAGTAGTACATCTTGAAGTATAGGTCTCACTTCCTCGTAGGGTATGTCACCAGAAGTCCACCCGATACCGTGATAATTGCGCGTCAGCCACAAATTTTCACTCTTGTATCGGGCAGGCAGAGAGTTCCAATAGCAGGGAGATTCAAATAGGTAGACCAGAGGTTGAGCCTCTTCCTGGAGGGGAACTATAGCCAATTCCTTGAAGACGATCTGGTTGTTGGGCTTCTGGAAGCCTTGCACGTCTACAATGAACTCCATTTCGACGAAAACTGAATTCTCTTACTGAAATCATCTACTTTATACCTTTTCTCCCCACCACCACTAACATTACACCCACCACTATCATGTTCAATCAACTTCTTCACACTACCACTCAGTGGCTGATACTGAATCATACGGTCATGTTTAATTAGACAGTAGCCTGCAGTTTCAGCGGGAAAATTGTCTGCAGATTCAAGTTCCAAACGAATGTCCACAGAGGTCTGTTTGAGAAACTCATTTTGTTTTGAGCAATCAATGACACTGAGAAGAGCGTATTCTTTGAAATCACTTTTCTTCAACATTGGTTCAGGCTCTTTACCATAGTAGGCTGCCTGAAAGTTTGCACACATCTCATACAGTAGTGCAAACTGATTATGGCCAAAGTCCAGATTTAAATTACCATACGGATAGTACTGTGAATTGAGGAATAACTTGACATTGGTTATATTTCAGTGATCGAAGCAATTAGCATATCAGGCTAGCCTATGCTTTCTACCTGTCTGGAAACCCAGTATAACGTAACGTGGTTTTTCTAACTGAGTTGATGTTTTCACAGTCCATATATGTCTTGAGGTGGTGGGGAGCATGGGGTATTCATACAATTCCCATGAGCGAAAACTCATAGTTGTGAGAAAATCTTTTCCAATAACGTTCAGCAAATTTATCTTTTGCTCATCCGAAGCTACTACATATGGTATCATCCACTCTACTTTATGAATCGAGATCTTAAATTGCTCTTCGTTTCCTGGTGCTTGTCGTGCTTGAACAACAGCATTTAAGTCACTGCGTGATCTTATCAGGATAAGTTCATGCTTTGCATTAACAACGACATTTCGATAGTCTTCAGAAAATCCTAGGATCATACTGAGTGGTATAGTGACATCAAAGTATCCCTCACCATTGGTGAAACGTTTTGTTCCTTCCGGGATGTCGAGCCATCCTGCATTCTCTATAAAATAAATTTGTCCAGGAGCAAGTGAGATGTAGTCCTTTATGGTGCTAGTGAGACCGACATTCTTGCAGCGATCAATCTCAATACCATTGAGTTCATAGCGAACTTCATCAAACAGATAGCAGATGGCATTGCTCACTAGTGCTGTACTAGCAACAGCTGTAACTCCATCAGGCCTTGTTAGTCTTCCATACACATGCTGTGAACTCTTGCTGGGTAGTATACACAAATATTGATGCTGGACAGCAATTCGAATTTCATCACTGTTGTTGAATGATGATGATGCATAAGGCTGATGTGCATGAATCTCATAGTGAGCTATAGACTCATCAAATCTCACTGGTGTTTGAATGTTTAGTATTTCTTCCATTTTTATTGCAACAAAAGGAGATGATGAATATCTTGAATGGACGTTTCAGTTTCTTTTTCCACGAGGTTTTATCTTCAGACCAAGCTGTTTCAGAAAAAGCACGTTCTGAGGTGTTAGCTCCTTGCGTGCTGCTTGAGAAATGGTTTGCATTCGACATGTTGACGCTCTTATACGGACTCCTTTGGGATTGTACACTATACCCATTATGATGATGATTTGACGTGCAGTCGTATCGTTATCACCTCTCCTCGGAAATTCAACAAGTCACCGTCCTGATCAACTATGCGAAGCTAAATTTCATGTATTGTCTTCACTGCGATTTGAAGGTAAATGACGTGTGACGGCACTTTTACGATCTTATATCCTGGTGGTACAACAGGAAAGAATTCATGAATCGTGTGCACTTTGCGATTATTTATGTAAGCTACAGTAGTGATATTACACTCAAGTCGCAGAGCATTCACTTTGAGAATAGCCACAGGTAGATCAGAAGTATGAGTCTTATTGGCTTCCAGAACACGTGGAGCGAATCCCAACAATTCTGCAATAGAATCGTGAGGTTGAAAGTTCACTTTGCGATCACACTTTATCTCGCTGCGCAATGTGTTATTATTTGGCTTAATGTTTATGGTAATTCCATCAATTGCTAGAGCTTTCTGGACATAACTCTCAATGTCTTCAATCTCATAGCTGCCAGTAGGTATGGTCACTACTCGATCACCAACATAGATTTTATTCTTTCCAGTGTCAACGTTAGGAATCGCATTAAATGTGAGCATTTCAACCAGTCCAAGTACACAGTTCTTATGAGGAGAGACTTCTGTTGTTGGAAAATACTCTGAGTCTGGCACAGAAGAGTTTCCTGTTATCGTGAGAGTAAATGATTCTTCCATGATGGTGTTTTTCGCTGTACTGACTCTAGTCCGTTCATTACATGCTCTTATATAGACAGTATTTGTCTTTTATATGTAGTTGTCCAGATAGAAATTTTAAGCACAAATGTCCAAATTCAACACTGTCATAGTCCTCATATCTGTCATGATTCTACTTTATCACGCTACCAACACCTAGGTAATCTACGAGATCCAAAGGTGGACGAAGATTACCGAAACTGTCAAAGTATAGGACTTTATCACCGATCTTTCTATAACTTACCCAGTGGGTACCAGGGCCGTGGCTATCATCCAGATTAACAATAGCTGACTCAATTTGGTGAGGTCCTTTCACTGGCATTTGATTGCGCATAAATACTCCACGAAAATGTGGAATCTTTAGAGCTTTATCATACTTGAACAGATCGGTATCAGTGAGTGCATGGTGAGGTAGCTTCACTGCAAGTTTTTTGACACTGGTCTTAGACGAAGTCCCTGTCCTTTTCGGTAAGGTTTCATATAAAGACCAAATCCTTTTCTATAGGATTTTAGGTGTAAACCTTTTCCTAGAGCAATAGCCTCCATTGCATTGTTACGACGTTGAGCTTCTGTCAGTTGTTGCTTGGCTGCGCTAGAATCATTTACCGCCTTAGATACACCTGCTGCTCCACCAGTGAGAGCTCCAAGTGCACTACTTCTTCTCATTGCTTTTTTAGCTGCATTCACAACCTTTCTGAATGCTATTAGTTTTATTTTTTGCACCTGGTTTCTTTTTCACACTAGGTTTCCTCTTCTTTGAACTGGGTTTCCTCGTCAGTCCCATGCCGAGTTTCGCTTTGGCATTCATAACGTTAGTTACTGCTAGTGCTGCCGCTTTCTCGCCAATTCCAGCGTGTTTAGCAAAAATGCGCTGCCAGGCTTTACTAGCTAGTATACGATCTGCAGCGTTTCTCGCTTCAACGTTTTCACAATTTTGCGAGTATGCATTGTCGTGTTCTTTACACGCAGCGTCTAGAAGATTGATAACGGGATCACCTCTAGCAAGTCGTTTGGCTAGCTTAGTACCTGGTCTACAGTATTGGTAGCCAGGCAAGTGCAACTCAAACGGCAAGTTGTTGATGACTTTGTGGATTAATCCTTTACCTCGATGATGACCGCGTAACGCTTTGTTCACTTTATGGTGCGCAATAATTCTTCACTGAATGGAGGTTAGCACGCAACTGACCTGCAAGCTATATAAGCGCTGTATTCATAGCTTTCACAGCAGTTGAGATCAAGATGCGGTTCAAGACACAACCTATTAAACTTCCGGTATTTAATATTGATACTCTCGTCCAATCAAAAAAGTATAGGGTGATACGACATGGTAGCCTTCTACCAAACAGCATTCGCGCAGTGTTTTGTGGACCATCAAATTGCGGCAAGACAAATGCATTACTTACCCTAATCTTACACCCAAACGGATTGAAATTTGTAATGGTTGAGGGCAAAATTGTAGATACTTTCAAAAGATTCAATTCTTCTTTTAAACTTTCTTCATGTATCTGTCGTTGGTTAACGAACTCGCTCTTTCTTTTAGGATACAAAGAAAAGTGTGCCAAAGCTCGACGATTTGATCCGTTCATTTTTTCGAGAGTTATCATGTTTACTGACATACAGAAAGGCAGACAGACAGACATACGGACAGATGCCATCGCCAAAACTTGATTTTTGGCTTCAGGGGGTTTCAAAACGTGAAAATCCGTTCAAAAACTGAGGTGTGCAATTTCGGCCTATTATAATACTTTCTCAATCATAAATGATGAGAATGTAAAAAAATAGGGAAATAAATTCTTTTAAATAACATTAATGTAGGTACCATATTCCTAAGATTTCAAGTCCAATGATGTTGCATTTTCAACAAAAGAGCTGAGTTTTTTAGCTACAAAGTCAAAGGTTTTAAAAAAAATTCGAAATTTATAACCTGAAAAAGATGAATTTTTAACAAAAAATTTGCATCTTTTACAAAGCTCTTGAATTTAAATTGAAAATCAGTTAACAGTGAAGGCTTTTAACTAGAAATTATATAATCTTTATCGGTTAAATATGATTTTGTTCAGCTTCGCAAGCGTTCATCATTTAAAAGATCAATTGAATAAATTCTGAAAATATTTTATTTTTATCGTTGCGAATTAATAGCAATGCTCTTTTTATAATCCTGCAGCCGTGAATGTTATACATCTGAAAAGAAAAAAAAAGTTTTGAATGGAAGTGAAAATTGAGTTCAAGTTTCTGGAGGTATTTTTTTACATATAATTAATTGGTGCAGTTTACCTCTAACCTAGGATCAATATTGATTAACCCTCAGAGGCCATACGGGTGCAAATCGGGCAGGCCGAAAATTTCAAATGTCCCTCTCTCCCAGGGCACGAACTGCAGAGCCCCCTATATTGTGCGATAATTATGTCTATACTTAGGCGTAACTGTCGAGCAACAGCTTGGCGTCCGTAGCTCCACAGCTGCTCTGCTGGAAACGCCGAAAAGTTACTTCAGGCCAAATTTGCACCCGTTTTGCCTCGGTGTCACAAATGACGTTCTGCTAAATTTTTTCGAGTGCCACGATGAACAGCATTTCTGCAATTATTAGCGCCTAATACGCAAGTATTTTCTTTTTTTATGATTTTCTTTCATTTGCGTGGTGTCTCGTAGATCTTAACCTCATTTGCGAAACCGAGGCCAAACGGGTGCAAATTTGGCCTGAGGTAACTTTTCGGCGTTTCCAGCGGAGCAGCTGTGAAGCGACTGACGCCACGCTGTTGCTTGACGGTTACGCCGAAGTATAGACATAATTAATTTGTACTGGACATGATTTTTTACCTTTTTAACCCCTCGTTTACAGGCAGGGGCTTTCAAGGCACACAAGATTTTTCAAACTAGGATATCTCGTCTACGGGAAAAGATTGGTATTCAAAATGTTTTAAATAATTAACACTATCAACAATTAGGCCATGTAGTAAATGCTTTAAGAAGTAACCCAGCATTTTACAGGTCTTTTTGGAAAGCCAAAAACAGTCCAAACACTGACTTGGACTTGAAAGACCCTGTATGTAAACGGAAGGTGGGAAAAATAAGTCTGTAAACGGAGGGTTAAAGTGATCCTTTTTCAAGCACCTGTTTGCTATATTTTATGTGATAATTCAATTTAACAGTTTTAGTAATAAAATATTTAAATTCCTGGGGAAATTTTACTCCAAGATCATATATTTTTATTGTTACTTAAATTCAAATTAAAAGAATGTATAAACAATTAAATTCGTGAAAACTATATTTGCACCCGTATGGCCTTTACGTTACTGGAGAGAGGTATGGCCTCTGAGGGTTAATTTGTATCAAATTATTTAATAAAAACTTGCTTAAGAAAATTAAAATGTAGTACATGTTTCTTTATACATTTTAAAGAAACATTCATATTATTTTAACTTAATACACTGAAATGTGAAATATCGATTGTTAAAATAAATATTTACTTAATTACAAAATAAGCATTAAAATTAATTCATGTGATAAAGCTTTAATATTGTCACTAATTTCTTTCCTTTACAAAAAAAATTAGGATTAGAATTGCAAAAGTATTATCATTTTATATTAATTTGTTATTTTGTAAATCATGTCAGAATCCCTGCTTCTACTTTACTGATGTTTTGCGAAAACAGGGAGAAGCTGCGAAAAGCCAAGGATAATAGATTTAAAATCATTACCCTTACAGTCTCAGAGCCTCAGAGCTTTCTGTATCCATCTCGCAAGTGCCTTGGCATATTTTTGGTACGCAGATATGGCTTTAAGGTTACGAACCAGTGATAGTTTCGCACCTCCGAGAGCACCTATCACAAGAACAATTGGTTATACCGAATATTTTGGGTACAGTCGTTGCAGCTCTCTTTTAAGGTCTTGATACCTCTCCTCCTTTCCTTTCTCCTTGGCAGTGATGTTGTATTCGGACGGAGCCGAGAATTCGTTCACGAATATAGTTCGCTTTTTGAAGTATTGGAGAACGATGTCAGGCCTCGAGTGTGCAACGGAGACTGCTGTCCGAAAATCGTAGTTCTTGCGTGGGTCGGACTCCCCGATAGTATGTGTTCTAGGTACTCAGCGTGTGCATAACACGCTCTGCAAATATCACTGGGAACTTCTTGAGATAAAATGCGGTCACGGTATGCCAAGGTGGAAATGACACCGTCCTGGATTGCGAAAATAAAACCCTCTGTACCTGAATTAAGCCCTGATGATCTGAGGAAAGCAAAAGTTTGCTCCTTCGACAAGGACTGTTTTTCTACATTTCTGTGAAAGTTTCCGTGCATTTTCTTGTCGAGTAGCTGTTGGTGAAATTTCTCAACCTCTGCTTTCTCTACTTCGGCTTTTAGGAGTGAAGCATCTCGATGGAGTAATTGACTTTCCTCACTTCTAATGTTGAAATACAGGCCAAGGGTCTCGGGCGCTTGCTCCGCGGCTTTGTAAAGAAACGCTCCTTCGCCAATCATCTCGTTATTCCTGACCATTTTTAGGAGAGGATCTCTGCCATCCGCAACTATGTAAGCTGTACTTAGAATAATTCGGTTATGAAGACACTGGAAATTTAGAAGTCCGCGTCCGCCTTGATGACGTGAAATGTATAATCGCGGAACTGACGAATTGATATGCAACCTTTTATGCATATGCATGATCATACGTGTGGTGATATCAAGGGCCTTAAGCTCATTCTTCGTCCATTGAACCATCCCAAACGAGTAGAGTAGAACCGGGACGGCAAGCATGTTAATCGCAGATACCTTGTTCAACGCCGACAGATTGGAAGACCAAATCTGTCGAAGAAGATGCTTGTATCTGCTTCGGAGAGACTCCTTCACTGATGTTACGTCGTGAATGCGGCTTTGAGGCACGGCCAGGTATGTATCGGTCTTCTCAGTATTAAGATGTCTAATAACACTTATATCCACAAGCTCAGGGTCCTTGGGAACGCCAGTAATCTTTCCTTTCCTCAGATTAATTTTGGCACACTTGTCCAAACCAAAGTCTATCCCAATCTCTCCTGTGTACTTTATGACAATATTTATAACAGTTTAAGGTTTGCTTTTACCAGACGCATAGATCTTCAGGTCATCCATATAAAATACATAAGTGACCTTATGCTCGCGCCGATTAGTGTCGCCACAGAGGTATCCAGACGAATTTCGTAGTGCGAGAGATAGAGGCAGAATTGTGATGCAAAAAAGATGCAAAATGAGATAGTAAATCTAGTTTTCCAAAGAGGCGTCAATCTCTCTATGCATCTCACTATGTGTGGATGTACCTTCAAGCTTTCCAACAGACAGATGATAAGTCTATGAGAGGTTGAATCGAAAGCTTTCCGGTAGTCAATCCAGGCCATTGACAGGATGTGCTGATGTGCTGCAGCGTCTTTACAGACACACCTGTCAATTAGCAGGTTCTCTCGACAGCCTGCTACACCTTCTTTCGAGCCACGTTGTTCGTACATCTCTCGCCACACAGGCTCAATTCGTCGAACAATCCTGTTGATTAGGACAGCTGTAAAGATCTTATACAGTGTGTTCAAACAAGTTATCGGCCTGTAATTCTCCGGGTTGGACAAGTTGCCTTTTTTCGGCAGGAGTATAGTGCGCCCTAACACCAGCCACTGCGGAATGGGCATCTCCGACTTTAAATATGAGGTGAATATGCAGACCAAATGTTGTTGTATAAAAGTAAACTTCTTCCACCAGAAGTTCTTGATACAATCTGGTCCTCAGATTTTACGAGGTTAGCGCAGAACTCCTTGAAGCGGATGATATTGTCAGTATCTTCTTTCAACTTTAGTGTTTTCGGGATCTTGTATACCTCTCTCCAAAAAGTCTCTACCTCCTTGGGCTTGGGTAGATTTTTTACAGAAACAGGGAGATCGCTGAAGAGGCGCGATGGGTTAGCGAGAAACTGTTGATTCTTTCTGATCCATCTCTCCCTCTTCTGTATTCTCCTCCTCGCGTCAGATAACAGCCGTATTTTGTCAACAATATGCTGCTTGATTGTCAGCAGCTTTGACTTGTTCCATGTGTGATTCAAGATCCTTAGTTCTTGAGCGCAATTTCGAACCCTTTCCGTGAACGGTCTACCAGATGTTTTGTAGTCAATCACACATTGAACACGGGACGCATTCTGTCTTGCCCATCCAATCTTCTTGTTCAGTTAATGCAAGCGTCTTTTCGCCTTTTGATCCATCGTCGGTTTTAGTTTTCGATTTGAATCAGCCAAAGCTCTCGCCGCACCATAAACTGAGCAATTGATGGTCCAGAGGTCGGACTCTTGCGAGTTATCTCCACGACGAGAGGCATCCATTTCAGCGAGATCGTGGGGCTTAGGAGGAACATGCATGTTAATGTTCCTCCTTGTCCTGAAATTGGGGAAGCGCTCCGCGTGCATATCCATTTTTACAGAGGTGAGCATGTTGATTTCGCAATAATTGAATCGAAACGTGCTGAATCTCTGGGTGTTTCTGGCACCACAGAGTGTGCATACGCGCCATGAAGCCTCGGTGAACAGGGATAATGC
Organism: Andricus curvator; assembly: GCA_932195095.1. NCBI lineage: Eukaryota > Metazoa > Arthropoda > Insecta > Hymenoptera > Cynipidae > Andricus > Andricus curvator. The sequence continues at coordinate 29,887 of CAKNYM010042355.1, forward strand.
TGGCATCGTAGCAGTCTAGCAACTCACCCTTGAGTTGATCCGTCAACTCAATGTGGGCTTTTCGCTGGTTCGTCGTCGTCTTTCCATCTAAATTATTTTCAGCACCCTGAAATCTAGGATGATCGGCATTGTTTGCCGACCCATTGCCGGGGGCTCTGCGCGTTCCATCGTTTTGAACCGCATCTACAACTTTTTGGTGCTTTGGTGGTGTCATTGTTGTTCCCACGAGCAGCTAGGGAGAGGTTTCGCCCATCCTTGTAGAGCCCCGCGTTTAAGGATAAGGCTGCATACTCTGAGAGGTCACCCGGTATCCCAGAGTCACCGTTTAAGACACCTCACCCAGGTGCCATTCAGCTTTCGGCATGGTTGTTACGCCTCCGCTTAGGGGTTATTCCTTCGGGACCATACCAGGACAATTGTCCGTGACTGCTTATTAATTATTGTAACCATATTCAGCAGAAACCCTCGGTGCAGGGAGCATCTATCCGCAACCCGAGGACGCGTTCGGTGGCTTTGTATATATATATATATATATATATATATATATATATATATATATATAT
>CAKNYM010042355.1:36505-47484 GCA_932195095.1 Andricus curvator
GATCAAGTCTCAGGAAGGGCTGACCAGGACTGCAAGCTGCAATTCTGTCTCTGCTACGCAGATTAAGTCCCAGGAACAGACTTTCTAGGACCACCAACAGCCACTCCGGCTCCGCCACGCAAACCAAGTCTCAGGAATAGCAGAACAGGAAGTTTGAACTCCTGGAGTTGAAGTCGATGGATAAAACTGGTCAGAATCTCCTTCTTTATGAATTGTGGAATGATGCTCCTTGCCACACTACTCGCAACGTCTCGTAGACCGACAGGCCGATGCTCGATGCCGACCGAGACAGTTGCAGCGACGAGCTTCAACTCGGCGCGAAGAAATTTTCGAAATCCCGACACTCATCACACCGTCCGTTGCACTCGCGATAAACTCTATATGAGAAAACCGCTCGTTGATGCCGCTTTTTATGCGACTCACCCAAATCTTGAAATCGTTCATCCTATCCGGCTCGAAGGACCAAAAATGTTCAAACCTTTAGTGAATAAAATTTCTGGTAGAGGTGAACGAATTCAAGTAAGCACTTTGACACTGATTCACAAGAAATCACTTTTATTAGCAGCTTACAACCAGGTCACAAAAAACGTCACTAATCACTGTTAACAAATGATCACACTACTCACACTTAACAATTGGTTAAACATAGTTTACAAACAAGGCACAATTTGTACTCAAACGAGTCTAACATTAACGCTCGAACTTATTTACTGTCTATTATTCCACAAAAAAATGAGAAAAGCAATTGAGGGTTCATCGCATAGTCCGTTCTCACATGAACGCTCCCGAATCGAGAGACAATCCACCAAGAAAGAAAGAGAGACTTCTGGAGATGGTTCGCGAGGTGACCTCGCAGGCTAGCGGTTTCACTCAGAGCCTTGCGAGGGAAAGGTTTTGCCAAAACCTCGTGCACGAGAATGAGCTTGTCCAGAAGGCCCAACACAATGTTTAAAAAGAGAGACTCTGCCGAAACAGAAGCTTCTGGAGAGGGCCACGAGGTTACCTTGCAGGCTAGCGGGTTTACTCAAAGCCTGACAAGGGAGAGATTTGCCATAACCTCGTGGACAAGAATAGACTTGTCCAGAAGCACCCACACAATGTACGAACGGAATCTCGACCAGTAAGAAACTTATTCTTGTAAATGAGATGAACCAAAAATCCCCAATCACACCTTGATGGAAAATCTAGTAACCCAAAATAACCAAGGTACACTGAGAAAAACTCTCCGGCATCGCGCTCGCGATCTTTGGTTTGCGACTCAACAAAAAAGCTCAGAAAACGATACGGATCGAAGGCTGAAGTACTACTGCCCGTCCAACGCCGGGCGCAATTAGCTGGAGGGGGGTTCAAGCATCCTACCAAAGAGAGGGAGCGAAAGGGCCCAACAAAGATACTGAGGTCAGGAGTGACAAAGGGGGAAAGAGACAGCCAAGTGGGGAGAAACTGACGCCGTAACAAAAATGCGACGTAGTTACAAGAAACAACGACGCAGCTTAGGAATTCTGAGAAAAGCCCGGCTATCACCCCCTCCCCTCAACTTTCTAGAATTGAGTCAAATTCTGAATTTAACAACTTGACTTAAAAAAGTTTCAAATCCAATAGCTTTAGAATAAAACTTTTATAATTGGATCGTCTCACATTTGAACGTTTAAAATTAAAACATCGAATACAAGAATTATTATGATTACGTTTAAAATTAAACAATTGAAGCGTGCTCTACAGCAGTGCATTAAACGCCACTTTTCATAAGGATTATTTTGGGCCTATATTCGTATATTAAATGACCTTTATGATAAATGGCGCATAATGCACTGTTGTAGAGCATGCTTTAATTTAAAAAAATTTAATTTCACGGATCTAAATTACAAACTGTAATTTTGTAATGCTTTTAAAAGAATTCAATTTTTTTCGTGGAATCTTGTGCACCTTGAAAAATACGGGAAAATACCGGGAATTCGTGAGCAGATCTGGGAAATATGTGGTCTCAAATTTAGATACAAATTTTTATTTTCTGCGTCAAATTATTATTATGAAATTATATGATTGAATGGTAAAAGCGCGTGACGAGTTGAACGTAGTCGATTTATTGCTAACCAATCAGAAGCTGTGAAATCTTTGAAAATTACTCACCAAAACCAGGGGCAGGTAATCAATCTGTCTACTAAAGCCAGAATAAAAGTCAAAGATTTTTTTAAATTTTTTCTAGTAAATTTCCGATCGTGTTATCATCCCGAATTTTAAACTTTTGAAATTGAAGCTTAACATTTTTAAATTTAAACGCTGAATACTTCACGCGTATAAAATGGAATCTCTCAATATTATTCAATGAAATAATTTTACATGAAATGACATATAAATCCACGTTTTCATTTTCCATGCTCTAAATGGAAGAATGAATCAGTACATTTTTAAATTTTGAAAATTATATAATTTTGAAGCAATTTTAGGTTAGAAACGTTAAAACTTAAACATTTTTCAATTGATCGTTTAAAATCAAACACTTTTTAAATTATAAGTTATTTTTGTATGTAAAGTCGTCTGCAATTAATAATTATTCAGTTGTTATTTATAAATTTAAATTAAACAATTTCACTAGCAATTTCAAAATTTAACAAAACGAAACAATTAAAATTCTTACCTGAAAAGGTTAAACTTTGCACTTTAAAATCTTAACGATTTAAGGCTTTCTATTTGAAACAATTTGTTTTCAAATTGTTTAGTTTTTAATATTTGATTTATAACTGCTTATTTTGAATATACCATTAATATACCATTAAGCCATTTCCCTTTCAGGGTAGGCGTGACACTACCCGATTCGGGTAGTGTTTCTAGGTGGATAGTTTCTTGTAGTAAATAACTACTACAAGTGTGAGCTCACCACACCCACGATGTGCCAACAGCACGCAGTATTCTCGAATGGTCACCCATCCAAGTACTAACCGCGCCCAATGCTGCTTAACTTCAGTGATCTGACGAGAACTGGTTTTTTCAGCGTGGTATGGCCGTTGGCCATTGAATAAAAGGCCAAATACTGCTAAATATTTAAAAAATGCCTTTTTTAAAATTTTAAATCGCAATGGGTTAAAAATGGAATATTTAAAACTGAAACAATATCTGAACTTGTGTAATTTGAAGTTGAATAAAAGAGTTTAATAATGAGTTTATTCATTTTAAATTATTTTAATACTGAAAATAGTTTATAAAGTTTCAATCGGACGTTTACATTTGGTTAACTACTAAATTCACGGTCGTTCTCCGGTTTTCCGGGTTTAGAAAAATCCTGCTCATTTCCCGGTCCAGCGGCTACCACTGAGGATTAAATTCGAAATTTAGTTATGCAGCAGAAAACCGAAGGAAAGCCAAACCCCAAGGAATGGTCTAATGCAACAATTAAAAAAGCATTGCGTTTAAAATTCACATGTGGCAATACAGGTTATGATGACATCCTCAGACAAGGATTTCCCTTGCCATCCCGCAAGACTCTCAGCAGGCGAATCGAGCTAATGAAATTTAGACCTGGGATTTCGGACAAAATGTTCTCGTACTTGGAACATAAAGTATCAAATGTTCTAAACGATATTGACAGCGAATGCTCTGCAGTAATTAGCGAAGTCACCATTGTTGGAGGTAAAATGTTTGATCTTCAGACTAAAGAATACGTTGGTGACATTACTCTTCCAGTTGGTATGGAGGGTGAGGTCAAGCATGACAATGTTTATATTTTAACTGGAACTGGTGCACGCTGAAAACAAGTTGTAGGGTATGACTTTACAGGTTCTGGTTTTGTCGGTGCTTTATTAAAACCAATTATTTTACAGATAATCGCCAAAGCAGAAAATATCGGTCTAAGAGTCAATAGTGTAACATTTGATAGGGAACCGAATAACGTTGCCTGCTGGAATGCGTTTGGAATCACTGCTTGTGGAAACACTGGCATAAAAAGTTCGATTCCGCATCGGAATCCTGATCGTCGCCTTTACTTCTTTGCAGATGTGCCACATTTGCTAAAAAATACAGTGCAAAGCATAATCAATCAAAAAAAAATTACCAGAGGATATTCAGGAAGCTTACAATTTGCCTACAAATATTGTTGACGCTGATCATTTAATTGAAATGCTGAAGTCACAAGAAGACTTCATTTTCACTTTAACACCCCACATAAAAGCCGAAGATGTAATTTTTTCAAAAAATAGAAATTTTCAAAAAATTAGGGTTGACAGGGCATACAGAATTTTGAACCCAGAAGTGAGCGCTGCATTGTATTTTTTAGCAGATGAAAACTGAAAACCCAAATATGAAACTACGGCTTGGTTCTTTGACAATCTTGCAAAGTGGTACAGATTTATGACATCGAGGAATCTACAAAGTGCTATCTGCAAATTCAGCACAGACAAATACGAAGAAACAATTACTTTTCTGAGGGAAATGACAGACCTTATGGGAAATAAGGATTCGAAATGGCGAGGCAGGGATTTTCAAAACTTGTCAAAAAGGATTCATGCTGTCAGCCACTGAGCTCAGCGAGTATTTGCTAAGTATGAAAGGTTTTTAATTTGTCCTCACATCCAGATTTAGCCAGGATGTTAATGAAAACTTATTTAGCGTTATCCGGTCAAAGCATGTTATGCCTAATGTTTTAAAATTTAAATACGATTTGCGATTAATTTCCATTGCGCAGTATTCCAGACCCATTCATTCCAGTACCTACGATTATGATGTAAGCTACTATCTGTCTGAGTTCGTTAAGGAAAATAAATCTCAAAAGATAGATAATACTAAGAATAAAAAAAATTTGCCACCTCAAACAGTAAACTTAAATTTATCACCATGAACTCAAAAAACTATTTCCGAAAACTTTTGTAATGCTTCCAAGTCATTACCGGCAATTTTAAATTAAAGCTACCTAAGCTGATGGAATCAGTGTAGCCAGAAATCAGTTGCAAGAAACTCAAGTGGCTGAATCATACTCCATTTTTCCATCTTCACCAGCCAATGCCACAATGGATTTAGGTTTATTACCATTACCTATTGATCCATTAGGCTTTATATCGTACTGCTGGTTATCTTATAAGCAGCATTGAGATAAACAGTAAGAACTGTGATTCTTGCATTGCATCAGTCGGTTCCAGGAATTCGGCTAGTTTGGCACATCTCGATGTAGCAAAATTCTTAGCCTACACAGAATGTAAAGAAAACTTGCTTTTCTAGGTTAACGAAGCTACTTTTGATACTTTCCGAGAAATGGAACAAATATTCAGATCATTGCACCCGGTTATACAAAAATGCGGTAAAATGAAGCTCTATGATTTATTTCTACCACGATTCAATTCAGTCAAAAGCAGTCACATTTTGACGTGCCACAATTTAAAAGAGAAAATATTGCATCGATTTTTGCTCTTTAGTCTAAGAATTTGTAATCAAACTAAATCTAAGAAAAAGGATATTGAAATCAAATATGCTAGCAAAAGCATGGCTATGCACATAACTTATCAATAGAAATGTAGGTGCTTAGAATTCTAAACTTCCAATTAAACGAACTATCTTCTTTTTTTCAATTACAATATGTCTTGCAATATTTCTTTTATAGTATAATTTATAAATTTAAAATGTAATTTCGAATGAACATTCGCCTGCAACATGAATTGTCTGCGATATTTAATGTATAATTTAAAAAATGTTGATTGCAATGTAGTTCCAGCAAATCAGCAGTGAAAGCTTCTTTACTTTATTTAATCTAATTTACATTCCAGTTGTAACATAAATCCTCTCTTACTTTTTACATTGTTCTGAAATAAAGACTTATTTGAATAAAAAACAATTTTTTAAAACTAGAAAAAACATTACACACACCTATTGTAAAAAAATGTTTTTTAGCCTCATAAAAAATACTTCTTTTATATCTGATTTCTTAACTCTGTTTTGAAAAATATTATTCTAATGTACTCTTTATTTTGGTATTCTCTAGGATTGAATTAAATTTTTATTTATTTAAAATATTTAATCAAAGGTGTTGAAAAAAGGTTCCTAGTCTTCATTGATTTAGGTGGACGCAGACACACTTGTCCAGTCCAAAGCTCATGCCAATCGCTTTAGAGTACGTATTTACCGCCGCCACAAGGATGTTAAGGTACTCTTTTGAAGAAGCAAAGAGTTTAAGATCGTTCATGTATGAAAGGTGGTTGACCTTATATTGTCTTCTGTTCGGCGCGCCACATAGGTATCCTGAACTTTTGCCTCGGAGCATAATAGATAGAGGGAAGAGAGAGATGCAGAAAAATATCAGACTTAGAGAGTCTCCTTGGAAGACCCCCTCTTATATGTGATATAGCTGGTTGTGATGTTATGACAAATCTTGTCCGCCACAAAAGCATACGCTCTTTTATGCATCTCACTACTTTTGGAAGCACTTCCATGCACTCAAGGAGCCTGAAAAGTAGCTCATGGTTCGTGTTATCGAATGCCTTACGGTAGTCAATCCAAGCCATGTACAGATTCCGTCGATACCTGATCGAGTCCTGGGTATTAACCTGTCTATTAACAGGTTCTCCCTGCAACCTGCCAGCCCTCTCTTGGATCCACGTTGTTCAATTATAGCACTCCATACCGGTCCGATAGATGTTAATATCCTCTCTTTGAGGATGTCGGTGAATAGCTTGTAGCTGGTGTTTAAACAAGCTATGGGCCTGTAGTTCTTTGGACTTGACAAATCTCCGATCTAAGGGATTAGTACCATGCGCCCTTCCACTAGGTACTGCGGGATGACTTGTTCTCCGTTTAAGAGAGTAGCAAATATACAAGCTAGATGTTGGTGTGTAGGAGTGAACTTCTTTCATCAAAAGTTGTTGATTTTATCTGGTCCCGGTGCTGAAAAGTTCTTAGTTCTAACGATAACTTTCTTCACATCGTTAGCAGTAATTAGTGGACACTCTTCCTCTGAACCTTGCAACCTTTACCTTTGGCAAAAGATACGCAAGAGTATTATGTCCGAACCGTGTTCATCTAGCTGAAAGGTATCTCCATATACTTGCTCCCAGTAGACTTGAATCTCTTCTCGACTAGGCGGATTTGTAACGGCATATGATGTTTTATTGAACAGACGGGAAGAATGAGTAGAAAAGGTGAAATTTTCCTGAATCCGCTTTATTCGCCGTTCAAGGCGCTCTTTTGCTGTTGAAAGAGATCTTATTTTTTGCATCCAGTGCTGCTTGATGGTCGGTCAACAGTTTACACTTGTTCAGCATGTGATTTGCTTTACTTAAGTTTCGAGCAAGGGCCCTAACTTTTGGAGTGAATTTTTTATTTGATGCTATGTAGCTAATCACGCACTGAACATCTGATGCATGTCGTCTCGCCGTTTTAATTTTAAACTGAAGCTGTGCAATACGCTCGCGAGTCTTACTTAGGCGTACTGAAGTATTGTTCCCTATTGAAAATTCCGACGTTGGAAACGACGATGCAAGCTGCGTAGAAAACGACGTCGTAAACTACGTATAAATCGACGTCGTATACTACGTGTGGAATGACGTCGGAAACTACGTAAGAAACGACGTAGGAAACTACGTCGGATTTTTATACGGTATTTGTGCCTGGTTTTAAATCTGGTTCTATGCGGAACTTGGTCGGTGTGTACAACTTTTTCTATCTGGCTTTTTATCCGGTTGTATACGAAATATTTTCGGTGTCCAGTAAAGCCAGATACGGTTTCATCGGATTCTATCCGGATACTTATACGGTTTTTGTGTCTGACTTTTATTATGGTTCTATATGGAACTTAGTCGGTGTACACAATTTTTTCTATCTGGTTTTTCATCCGGTTATATGCGTAATATTTTCGGTGTCCAGTAAAACCCTATACGGGTTTTATCTGATTCTATCCGGATACTTATACGGTATTTGTTGCTGGTTTTAAATCTGGCTCTATGCGGAACTTGGTCGGTGTATACAATTTTTTTCTATCTAGTTTTTTATTTGGTTGTATACGAAATATTGTTGGTGTCCAGCCCTATTTTATTTGGCCTATCTGGTTCTTTATCCAGCTTAATGCGGAATATTTCCGCTGTACATATTACCCTATGCGGCATTTTTTCGGGCTCTATCCGGATTCTTATACGGCGTAATAAATTTGGATTATCTGTTTTTTTATCCGACTCTATGCGGAATATTTCCGCGGCCCATATTGCCCTATCCATTATAGCAGCTCGAAACAGATAAAGAAAAAAAAACTGTTTTATATATAATAACTGCACTTAATTCATTTTTGCAATTACGCAATTGAACGCGCGGTCACTTACAAACATAATCGCACGCACAACGCTATGAAAAATTGCACCCGCTGGGGATTCGAACCCTACCTAAACAACCTAAATCTAAACGGCCCGCTCTAGCTAATTACGCTAATGTATCGCTTGGATTTTGTCGACAAAATCTCAGCCAAGCCCTTCGCTGAAAAGCCAGGGCTAACGGAGGAATATTTTTTCGTTTTACACAATTTATATGAATAGGTGGATTTAAAAATGCGTAATAATAATATTTAAATTTAATTAATTTCAATTTTAATAGTTAAATGTTTAATTTAAATATTCATTTAATTTGTGATTTCTGTTCAAATTGTGAAGCTCGAAAATTTAAAGGATTTATTACTTTCAGATGTATTATAAGTAAAAAATATTTAAATTTCAGTACAATTTTCCATCATAAAAAAATTATCTAATGATTATAGTTATACTAATCTTATTTAGTAAAATTTGGAAGTAAAAACAAAAGCAGCTACTACAAATAATTTATTGGAACATTTCAGTTAAAAAATGGTTCCAGATGAAAAATACTTGAACCTGAAATTAATATTCTAACTTTAATAAAATTTTACTAAAAGCTAGTAATTATTTATACATTGTTATCGAATATAAGAATGCACATTATATAATATAATAAATAGTATAATAGTATAATAAATTACAAACACAAGTTCGTGAAGTAAATAGTGTTTTTTTGTTAAATAATATTTTCATTTTATTTCTGGAACAATATTTGAAGGGTTGCAGTATACAGAATTAGATAAGCAAAAAAAACGACATTTTTTAGGAGAGCGAAATAACATTCTGTAAAATAGAAATCACCATTTAAAGTTAAAACCAAAAGTTTACTCCCGAGCTGAAGTGTTTCTGAATTGAGGCCAAAAAAGTATAATTAACCCTCATGATACACACTATCAAAAAGTTACGTATGATACACACATCCCAGCTAACACAGTTACTAGTCCGAATAGTCACATAATTGTAACAAGATTAAAAAAACCAGTCACTGGTGACTTCCATGCTGGTCACCCAGTGACAATATATTTCCCACTCAAAGTAGTAACAAATTACAAGCGAAGCAGGTAACATTATCCCTCCATTGTAATCACATGCTTGTAACAAAGTGATGTTTGGAAACGCAACGTGCAATGACAGCTTAACCTCAAAATATACATCGTTTCGGAATTATAATTATGAACATTTTTGCAAAAATGTTGGAAAGGAACATAATTAAACGATAAATAAGTTCCAGAAAAGGGAGATAATATGTGAACAAAGCTTTTATAAAAAAACAGATATTTATCAGCTGAACCCTTACAAAAAAGAAATTACATTATAGAGGTTAGACCCAAAATGTATATGTATAAATGAAGATCGCTGCCGGCTGTTACCGCCATGTTACTAGTCTGACAGGGAACGGTTGCAAACAAGCCTCCCTAGTAAACTACGGCGATTATGCCGTTACCTGCTAGGAGACTGAGATACAAGTAACAATTCCTCTGATAACATGTGATCATTCAGGAACCTTTCAGGATGGTAACAGGTTAGCTGGGATGGGTATTTTTCACCCGGCGACTCTTTGGAAGCTTCTATCTCCTGACTAAATTAATCAATTTGAACGATTTTTTTTTAAATCGATGGGAAATTTACTCTGGAAGGCGAATAAAATATATATATATTATATAATATATAATAATATAATATATATTATATTATATATAAAACCGAAGAACAATTTTCGTTTTTTTTCTCGAAAATTCATTTTTTTTTTCAAATGCTTGCAGTTTCATGAAAAATTATTATTTTTAAACTTCCAATATGAGAGATACATAGCTAAAATATTGAACTTTAAGGTAGTATTATTGGTTTTTGTATTTATTTCAAAAACCATATTTTATTTGGCTAATTAAAAGTAGAAATTTTTGGAAAGAATTGAAATTAAAGTAAAAGTTATCAAATTTATGAATTTTCAAGGTAAAATAAGGTTTTAACATAAAAATTTGCTGATGTATTTTATTGTTCACAAAAGTACAAAAATAAATTATAGTAACTGACACATTTTCACAATATTAAGTACTTAAGCTACATTCAACGCAAATCATTCTCGATCCTGACGATCCTGAGCGTCTTCTACTTCAGTCCTGCCCAAGTAGGGGAAAACTGCTTATTCGCCACATGTTCGAGTTCCACCACCACTTCCCTCTTCTCAGGTTCAGAGGCTTGGGGGTGGTCGCTCTCGTGAAGTTGAATGAGTAGAGGTCGGTGGTGGTATTAAATTCCCATCTGGAAAATTAGCAGTTTTCCCCTACTTGGGCAGGCCTGTCCTACTTGATATGCCTTCGGATTCTTCCAAAAACAGAGCTTCGATCTGCCCCGAACATCGTTGCCTGCTACGAGTCATCATCTGCACACAAAAAATGAGTATGAATTTTTTGTTTGATTGAAAAAAAAATCGTAACTCAGTAACATCATTACCTTTGCTCCGATATTATGGCCACTTGATGAAAAAATCGATATGCAAACTAAATGCTTCGGCCTGAAATAAATTATTTCTAATGAATATTTCATAATTCATGCATGAAATATCAGAAAACACTCAATTTAGTACGAATTTATTGTAAAAAATAATGAAATTACCTTTCGGAGTCGAACAGCTGAGTAGGCTTTTGTGACGTTGAATACACA
>CAKNYM010042356.1:0-11588 GCA_932195095.1 Andricus curvator
ATAAAAAACGATTCTCTCGTCTATTTTTCATTTCTATTCGAAAAAAACGGTTTTAAGAAAATTGTGCAATGAATCCATGAATTAATAACATTATTTTACAACAGCAAAGCAGTTAACACAAAATAGTTGAATCCTCAGCCAAAGCAGATTAATTTTCAACCAAACAGTTGCATTTTTCACTAAAACGATGACCTTTCTGTAAAACAGTTGAATTTTCAACCAAATAGTTAAATTTTCAGCCTAAAAGATTAATTTTCTACCAAAAAAGACGAATTTTCAACAAATTACATAAATTTTCAACTAAATAGTTTGAACAATAGATGTGATGTTAGTCTAAATTTTATTTCATTAATTTTTGATTTATAAAAAAAAAGGTTGAATTCATAACGGAAAATTTAATAATAAATAAATTCAAAAGGTTGTAATTTAGTATAGATAAAAAATATTTATAATGTTTTTAAAGGGGCTTGGACCATTTTCAAGGTATATTTATATAAAATCACAGCAACTTATCACCATTGTTGTGGAAATTTTTTCTTTCATGGTGCAACATATTTAAGGTTAAAACATAAATGTTGGAAAAATTTTAATTTTTTTTTCTGCAAATATTACAAACTAGATAATAATGAGGTTTTTATCAAATTTATTTTAAACATATATTCATTTGGTCGATTAATTATGTAAATTTTAAGAAAACATTGCAACTTACACATTTGTTGTAATATCTTCTTAAAAAATGAAAAGATGTTTCATTTTATAGAGAATTCTGATAGCTTTCAAACTATTTAAGAGAAAAAATTTTATTCTCATATAATTAACAATAACAAAAAGGTAAAGTAGAAAAAATTCAATTTTGCGTTAGAAGAACAAAATTCCTGTTCTTGAATAAAATTCCCGGGGTTTTTCAGATATCCAGACCCGCTAGACACCTTGTTTTAAATTAAAATTTTCCAGGTTTTAAATATTCAGAACTGAATAAAATTGAATCATGATCGTTTTCAATTTGAAATTGTTTGATCAATAACGTTTTAGTATGGAATATTTCATAAACGTTTCATACATTTCGAACAGAAATCATACATATATTCTGAAAAGTCTACAAAAGTTTAAACGTTTATGTTAAACTTAATGAGCATCTGTGTTTTATTTACATTTTACACTCGTGAAATCGTTGCCTCGACCCAAGTCATGCATACATTTTTTCATCAAATCGATAATCGAAATTCGACCCGCTCCACAGTCATCGAAAGTCGAATTTTCGATTGAGGTATGATGAGAAAGTAATTTTACAGCATGATAACTTCAGAAAATGAGTAGTAAAACTTTTGAAAAAATATTCTTTGAATTATTTTAAATTTACAAATTTATTTTACAAACTGACACTTCTTTTATCCTTGATAATAAGGATAAGAAATTAATGTTTTTAAAAAATGGACAAACAAAGTTTGCATAGATTAAAACTGTCACACGAAATATGTAATAATAGACAATAATGATACTAACCTAATTACTCGGATTTTTTCAGATTTTTTGCTCTCTAAACACTCAAAATAGTTATTTGTGATACAAGTGGGCAAAATAGGTGATTGCGTGTGAGTGTGACTTTTGCAGCATAAGCCGCAGGCGAATGATGCAATCACACGAGTTACCAATCACCTATGTGCACGTGTATCACACGCTATTTTGTGCAACGCCCGTCCGAAAAAGTTGTTCGGAGAAGCTAACAAAAAATACTAAGTGTATATTGCTTGTGAAAAATTATATTGTTTGTGAAATTACAAAACCCTAAAAACAAAACTTAAATCATTAAAAGATTTGTTCAAGTTAAATCTAAATTTATTTCAAGTAGATACCAACATCAGTGTTTAAAGTTACCTATGCCAGTGTCTAAAGTTCCTCATCTCGAAAGTGCGTATGCGCAGCTTTTTCACCAGTGCCTAAAGTAAGCCATCTTCAAACTGCGCATGCGCGAAAATTGTTCGCACACAATCTGCTCAAATAAGGTCCTTTAGGCACAATTTAGAAGCATGAAAACGTCAACTTTTGAGGAACCAAGTAAAAAAAGTTGAATAGATATAACGCGAAAACGAATTCAGGTTAGGTTTGGTGTATTCGATTTGCTGCCACAATCGAATTGGACCTTTAAATTCAATTCTGCAATGCATTCGGCTCTATTCGGCCGAGTTTATTTTGTGAAATGAGGGGAAATTATAAGTTTTTCAGGGTAGCAATGAGTATAATTATGAAAAATAAAGTTGCTCAAATACATTCGTGCGGTTTGGGCGAGGGATAATAATTATTTGACTGAACGGAGTGATATTAACCAAACTTTGACTCCAATTCGGCAATACACATGATTTTACAGACTCAATTCTGCAAGCTGCAGGGCGATGGACGCGGTGGGTTACTGGTAACTTCATTGCCGACAGTTGGTGTTGAATTTTTTTACTATTTAAAAATGTTTAAAAATTCACAAAATAAAGTTGAAAAGTTTTTTTTCTGTAATTGGCAACAATTAAGGCCATGTGAGCGTAACCTCAAAATTTTTTTTACATTTTTTTCAAAATCAACTGGCGTTCACACGAAACGCGATATCGAGTTGAAAATTTGGGAAACTAAATATGAAGCAGCATGAAACGCGGCTCTGGTCCGAAATTTTTATAATTATGAAAAAAGCAAAAAAAAAATTTTTATAAAACAAATTTTTGTTATACTTATAAAAATTTAGGACCAGAGCCGCGTTTCTTAGTGCTTTATATTTAGTTAAAAGTTTGGTTAATATCACTCCGTTCAGTTAAATAATTAATATCGCTCGCCCAAACCGCGCGAATGTATTTGGGCAACTTTATTTCTCATAATTATACTCATTGCTGCCCTGAAAAACTTATAATTTCACAAAATAAACTCGGCCGAATAGAGCCTAATGCATTGCAGAATTGAATTTAAAGGTCCAATTCGATTGTGGCAGCAAATCGAATACACCAAACCTAACCTGAATTCGTTTTCGCGTTATGCTGGAAGTAAAGTGATAGAAAGAGATAGAAATTTGGGGATAGAAAGAGATAGAACTTTTCTATCTCTTCCAAGTATCCATTTTGCATCCCCAAAACGCTATCTCTTCCTATCCCTCAGTATCTATCTCTTCCTATCCCTCAGTCTATCTCGATTTCTGGTAATATCTATCTCTTCCTATCCCTCAGTCTATCTCTATTTCTGGTAATGTCTATCTCTTTCTATCTCTACGTAGAAAATTTTTTAATCCCTTTCTATCCCTAAATCTATCTCCCTGACTAGAAATTTGTATCTCTTTCTATCCCTAAGCCTATCTTTCTTTCTTTAATTTTTTATCTCTTTCTATCCTTAAGTCTATCTCTACGATAAAATTTGTATCTCTTTCTATCCCTAAGCCTATCTTTCTTTCTTTAATTTTTTATCTCTTTCTATCCTTAAGTCTATCTCCACGATAAAATTTGTATCTCTTTCTATCCCTAAGTTTCTCTTCATGCTAGCAATTTCTATCTCTTTCTATCCCTAAGTCTATCTCTTATACAAATTTTTATCTCCTTCTATCCCAAAGTCTATTTCCTTTCCAGAAATTTTTATCTCTTTTTATCTCTCACTCTATTTGTCCCTGCTATATATTCTAAACTTTTTGAATACGTAGATTTATCACTTTTGTTCTCTATTATTCTTTTGTTTTCTATCCTTCAGTCTATTTCTCCATACAAAATGTTTGTCTTTTTCAATAACTGAGATCCCCGCGTCATTTCTCCTTACCAGAAAATAAAGCAGTTTACCTATCGTTATATAATTTTCCACAATGATTTTTATACTTAGGAAAATAATCATTCTTATAGAAAAGTGATATAAGACGTTTTCAAGCTGAACTACTTATCTTTTATGGAAAGGACAGATGTGGATCTATCGATAAATAAAGATACAAAACTTTAGAATGAAGAAATCGACATAGGATACAAAACATATGAATAATAAATCCAAGATTAGAAAAAGATTAAAATTTCTAATAGAGAGAAATAAAAACTAAGAGATATAAAAAATTAGATGGAGATATAAATTGAAAGATAAAAAAATATAAGTAACGAAGGACGCGAAAGATATATTCAGATACTGAAAGACATTCTTCAAAGTCAAAGATAGAAGATTCTTCAAAAAAGCTTATCTTCTCTTATTTCTGAGTAATTTGTTATAATACAGAGCATTTCCATTTTATTTTAAAATGAATTTTTGATAAATAAACGTTTGAAATTTTTGTAATTTACATTATAATTTATTATAATATTCGAACATATAAATATATATTATAATGATCCTTCTTTATAGGTACGTATATATATATATATATATATATATATATATATATATATATATATATCTATATATATTTAAGAACACAAACTTTAAATATACGATAAATTACATTATCGTAAATATGAATTATTTTTAAAGTAATGCTTTTTAACTCAGCGATTTTAAACATTTGTAATATTTCTTTTATAGAAAATGGAAAAAAAACCTGTGATACTGTCCATAAAACTTGTAATCATATCCGACCGGTGTAGAATCTCAAGGTTGCACTTCTTCGTCGCTTCCTACAACAATAGCCTCAACTTTATCTTCTTCATTCCTTCCATCCACGTTTTTAGCGTCATTTGCCGTTTCCTCCACATCAATTTCAGATAAATCACTCATCTCCAGGTTCGAATTGTTTATTGTTTCTTCAAGACTATCAATAACTTAACTTTCAGTTGTATCGCTTACTTTGGAAGCTGAAGAATCATCTTCACTGTTGCTTGTTTTATTGGAATCTAATGCAGAAATAAATATATGACTTCATAATGAAGGAATATTACTTACGAAAGAAAAATAAAATGTCTAAGGTTTTAGAACGTACCAAGAACTTTTCTACAGTGTCTAGATCTCAACTTGGTAATATATTTGCTGATTACACTTGGGACTTCATTTCGAAAGAACTGTATCCTTACAGAATCGTAGGGTGGGGTGCAAGTACGCGCCCAGTTTTCAAAAGAGTCTGAAAATTAAAAGAAATTCAAAACACTCGGTATAAAAATATATATAAATATAATAGATTATAATATATAATACATAGAAATATAATTTTAAAAAGTTGCATCTAAAAATGAGAATTAGTTATCCGCCTTGTATTGCACAAATAATTTGAGGATTCAAACAAGGACGTGCGTTTGGATTAAATTTCTTGGTCCTATTTGAAACTTTCCCAGTGACACTGCTATTTATAAGTGTTTGAAATCCAAAGGAGGCCTCAGCTAAACTGTTTATAAACATCTGAGGAGTTTTAGCTGTGACTAAGACGAGATCATATTTACTCTTCTTTATCCAAACGTTGCGTCCCACGTGAATCTGAAATAAATAATTCAATTGAAGAATATTCCACAAAGATAAACATATAATATGCATATTATAGTAGGTTCTTACTTTCTCTCCTTTAATAGCCCCAACTTTTTCTAAAGTTTCTTTTCCAGCTGCATTTGCAGGTACTTTTTCAATGTCCTCCACATTTTCTGAAAGCAGAAATATGATTAATAAAATTTTAAAAATTTGTAGAGTGTTTTGCAACTTAATTATTATACTTTTTACGATGGCGCGTCTGCCTGTATCGAAAGTACATATTTTACAAGTGATATATTTAATATTTTATCAATAATTAAATAAAAAGAGGAATTTTTTATACGTACTGTCCAAATCATCAAGCCTTGATAACATTTTGTCTTGAAGGCCTGCATTGCGTCGAGTTAGATCTGCTATTTGACTGTCTTTCTCCTTCAATTCTTTCTTTAACATCGCCACCTCTTCCTTCAGTAACACGTTTTCTGATACTTCATCGTCGAAACTATCACTTCCATTATTGTTCAGTTTACGCTATAATTCGTTGAAAAATAAATAATTAGGAAATCAAAACATACGTTAATTTTGACAAATTTTTCGTATTGCAATATAAAAATTTGGTCTGTGTGATATATATATTTTAATAGTGTTTAATATGATTACCTTTTTATTTGCAGAAAGCCCTGAAGTTTTTGTACTAATAGTACTTTTTGGTGTTTGCTTTTTATGATCCTGATGCTATATAGACAACAAGAAGCATTAAACCATTCATAAAGTCGATCATAGGGAGTAAAAGAAGTTTCAAAAGGCAAAATAATAAATGATTAATTTAAAAAAATTGAAGTGTAACAGTTTTATACATCAGACGAAATAACATACCTCATCGTCGTCGGTCTCTTGGTCTGAATGTTCACTAGGACTGATGTCACTGTTTGTGTCAGAATTTGTTCCGCGATTATACTTTTGTGCCAATCTATTTAATTTTGACTTTGCAAAGTCTGAAAGTTCTTTCTTTGGAGACTGAAAATCTCGTTTCTTTTGAGGAGCACTCTTCTTATTATTTCGTATCTCCATCTCAGATTCGGAAGTAGTAGGTTGGTCCGCTTTACTTAAAGGCGGGTATTTCAGTCTTCCAGAGCTTATTTTTTCCAAGGCTTCCTTTTTCGTCTCTAAAATATATAATTATTTTTATCGAAGTATCTAAAGTATGTCTAAAGTATACCTAAGTATTTTTATTTATTCTTTCTTAAATTTATTTCACACTCGCACGCACACACACACACACACACACACACACATATATATATATATATATATATATATATAGGAAAATACAAAATTTTATCCTGAAAAAAATTTTTCTAACCTACAAAATTTCTGGAAAATTATATCAAAACGTAAAAAAATATGTAATGAAAACATATTATGAAAAGGAGGTTCAATATTGAAAATTGTTTAAAAAAATACTTACTCGTTACGAAGAGAATAAATGCAGCGCATTTTCCTTTTATTTTACATTCGACGTGAAAAAGTTTGTTATGATACAAATGAACACGTGTTGCATCAAAAGACGTGCTAATAATCGCATTTGTGTTAATCACTGCTAGGTCTTCGTGACCTGAGCAAGGACGAGAAAACTTTGCACATGCAAACATATTTAAAACGATTTATAGTTCAAGAAAACCACTGTAAACACACTTCTAAACTTTTTCCGGCCCGCTTGCAATGTTTAGACGCGTTCTTCAATGTACTTTTATGCAAGAACAAAGGACATAACGAATGGAAGGGGGAACAGTAGCATCGTTTTCAACTGCGCATGTAACGGTAAACGCGCGCTTATTTAAAATTAGTTAGTACTATCAATAATTGTAAATATTAATAAAAGCTTATTATTTAAGAAAATTAGTAGTAATTGAATAAAGAAAATATGTAATTTTTAAAAAGAATTTATTATTAATTTAATAGTATGAGTGTGTATTTATTAATTTAGAAAAGACCCTGCTTTTTCATGGTACATGCGCAGTTGAAAATGGTGGCATCCGTATTCCGTAATCTGTTATCTGTTGATGCCGATGGCAGATGAGGAGCATAGTTTGATTCTGATTCTGATGCGAGGTTTTCATTCTGAATAAATATAAAAAAAGGTTTTTATATAATTTGTATTTATTGCGTGAGCAATTTGGGGAACCATATATACCTATCTGCACTATAACCCTGTAAGTACATATAATGCTATATAAAAGTAATACATATAATAGTATGACACTTCGTGAATTTATAGGTTATATATATATATTTTTAAAATATTAGAGAGACTAAAAAATTTCACAATATAATTAGATATTGCATTTACTTTAAGGTACAATGAGTAGGGAAGCAGCTAATAAGCGACGTAGAAATAAGAACATCTTCGACGCTAACTATGACCCTAAAGAAGTACATTCCACAACTCTTTGGCGATGGGAGAAAAAGCTGAATAAACATTTGAAAGGTAAATTGCCAAACTGGTAAATATGCTATAAAATCTACAAGTAAATTAAAGGAAAGCTTATTTTAGCATTAATATATTTTTAGTATCCAATTTATTGCAATATATATATATATATATATATATATATATATAATATTTACAAAATGCTCTTTTATTATTCATTGCGTATCGTAAAAGTTATTTATAAATTACTGCTTTACACACTAACACCCTTATAATAAAAGTGTATTGGATCCAAAATTCTAATTATATCTCAAAATTCAATTTACCTATGATTGAATTTTTCAAGATTATAATTTTAAAGAATTTACTTAAAAAACACCATCAATAGTTGAGCAAGTTGAATATTTAAAAATTCTATCATATTAAATAATTTTGAACGGCTTCTTTAAAAATTATTAATATGCAAAGAGAAGTTTATTCTATTATTACTTCTTACTTTTATATACGATCGCAGAGTCCTCAAATTATAACCCTAAAATAGAAAGGCCGCTAGCTTCGGATAATGCAC
This sequence comes from Andricus curvator, assembly GCA_932195095.1. Lineage (NCBI taxonomy): Eukaryota > Metazoa > Arthropoda > Insecta > Hymenoptera > Cynipidae > Andricus > Andricus curvator. Next base: position 8,388 of record CAKNYM010042356.1, read on the forward strand.
AGTCGTCCATGAGTGTTGATCTGGATTTAAGGTCGGCCGATTATTCAGACCGCAGTTCATCGGATACAGAAAACGAATCTTCGAAAAGGAATAGTCCAACAGCGCAGTCAACTCCTTTATTAGCACAAGACTCGTGTGTTGCGTCTACATATAAAAACAACAGCGAAACTCGAGACAAATTTCGAGACAATTACTCATTTGACACTAGTAGCCGCAATTCGGAATATGAAGATTACGAAGATTGTGAAGACTATGACGATGATGAAGATCGAAGAATTTTTGAATATGCTGAAGCCTCGTCTTTCAAAAAGATGAGTCACGTTATAATGTTTCCCGACTCCCAGATGTCAACTCGTGACGTATCTCTTATGATAATGGCATACAGTATCCGATTACACTTGACGTATGAAGCAAGAGAAGAGTTATTTGAGATGTCTAAAATTTTTGCTGGAAACAAATTTAAAAATTGGAACACCAGCAAATATGTAATGAAACAGCTGTATGATCCACCTGACGAAGTAATTAAATTGTGTTTTCTTTGCGAAAAATGTTCTAACCCTTTGCTACCACCTATTTCAAAACAAAAATTTAAAAAATGTCACGTAAAATGCAAATGTGGGTTAGAATATGACTTGACAACTCAATCACCTAATTACGTGTTTGTTGTTGATATTAAGTATCAAATTGAGATGCTCTTAAAAGATTCACAGTTAAAAAATGCTTTATTGAAGGGAATCAGAGATATCAAAATGCGAGAGAAAGAGTGCGGCGATATACGTGACGTATATGATAGCGTGCTACATAAGAGGATTGAAGAGAAGTACCCTGATGCATCTTATCTCGTTACAATGAACTTCTCAACCGACGGTGCTCCCGTTTTCAATAGCTCAAAAAAGTCGTTTTGGCCGCTGCAACTCATCCTGAATGAATGGCCTCCCAAACTGCGTTTTAAGTATCCACTTCTCGCTGCACTATGCATAGGTCGAAAAGAGCCATCACCTGAATTTATGAATGCTTATATGAAGCATTTCGTAAATGAATTGAATCATTTGTCTGAGGCGGGAATCGAAACAACTGATGAGAATGGGACGCCTATAACATTAATTGTTGTTCCTTTGTCATCGGTACGCGGAGTCAAAGGCTTTTCAATATTAATGACTCTCTTATGTTTTGATATGGTGTGGGGTTTTCCAATTGACTACCTACACTCAGAGCTTTTAGGCGTTGTAAAATATCTGTTCGATGTTTGGATTGAGACTAAAGTTTTAACACAAGCTGGACTCCGGGAGTTAAACGAAAGACTTCTCAAAATGACTCCTCCGCACGAAATTCATCGTCTACCAAGAGCAATAAAGGATAAAGCTAAGTGTAAAGCTACCGAATGGCGATCTTGGCTACTCTTCTATTCTTTAATATGCCTACAGGGTCTAATACCAGCATCAGCACTAGATCATTATGCCCTGCTTGTAGAAAGTGTCTTCATATTGTTACAAGTTTCTATTTCTGAAATAGAATTAAGACTCTGTGAACAAAAATTGCTAATTTTTGTTGTGAAATGCCAAGAAATGTTTGGCAATAGCGCAATGACTTTTAATGTTCACAGTTTACTACATTTAGTCGATTCAGTTCGCATGACCGGACCTCTGTGGACTACATCAACGTTTCCCTTCAAAGGTGCTATTTTTTATCTTAAAAGAGAAATAACTGGACCAATGGGGTTGTACGATCAAATAGCACTACGAACATTACTAAGGCTCACTTTTCAGCAAACCTGTAAAGAACTTGCATCCTCTGAAACTTGTGTAAGCTTTTGTGAAAAGCTTTTTTCTCATCCTAGTTGTAAAAACGCCGTCAAGACAAGCGATGCAATTCTACTCCTTGGATCTCTTGGTAAAACTAAATATGATATTCAACTGTATAACCGTTGTATATACAAGTCTACAGTATTTCATAGTACTAAGTATGTTAGGTCGACTAAAACAAACGATTCTTTTGTAATATTGAAGTCTAAAGAAATTTGCGAAATCGACGTTTTTCAGTATGACAATGTTAACACGTATGTAACTTTAAACGTGTTTGTGGAAATTCCTGATGATGTAATATCCGTTTCGCATATAAAGAAGATACAGCGTACAAACTTAACCATAACAGTTCCTATTGGACAGATTGATCAGAAATTGGTTTACATGACCGTCCTAGACTTTGCGTACGTTAGTAGATTACCTAATAATGCCGAAATACAATAATTTTCAATTGTATTTACAAAATGGTAATATTCCATTTGTAATTGAATCAATAATTGACAAAATCCCTGATTTGAATAAACAGTGTATTTTAATAATAATGGATCACTCATTATTTTTATTATTTTAAATATATAAAACCCAGTACTTATATTTCTGAAAAAATATATCTTTTTATAGAAGGAAAATTACAAATAATAATGCATATTATAAGAGATAGGAAAGAATAATGAAGTGGGCATTGAAAGAGATAGGAGTGAATTGTGATTGACAAGGTGATAGAAAGAGATAGAAGGAATAGGTGAAAGATAGAAAGGGATAGAAAAGTGAAGATTGAAAGAGATAGGAGCAATTTTAATTCAGATAGAGATAATAGGAGATAGATTAGATAGAGATGGGCAGGAATAGGCGAGATATAGAAAGAGATAGAGATGTGAAGATTGAAAGAGATAAGAGAGAACGGTGATTGATAAGGAGATATAAAGGGATAGGCGGAGACAGAAAGAGATAGATAAGAGAAGATTTAAAGAGGTAGGTGTGGATGTGAATAATTGATTTGGAGATAGAAAGGGATAGATAACTGGAGATTAAAAGTGATAAAACCAAATAGAGATAGACAAGGAGACAGACAAGAGATAGAAAAGAGAAGATTCAAAGAGATAGGTGTGGATGTGAATTTATATGGAGATAGAAAGGGATGGGCATGAATAGGCAAGATATAGAAAGAGATAGAGATGTGGAGATTGAAAGAGATAAGAGAGAACGGTGATTGCCAAGGAGGTCGAAAATGATAGAGAAATGGGGATTGAAAGCGATAGGATAGAAAAGTGATTGATAAGGAGATAGAAAGAGGTAGGCGGAGATAGACAAGAGATAGAAAGAGTTAGAAAAGAGGAGATTCAAAGAGATAGGTGTGGATGTGAGTTGATATGGAGATAGAAAGGGATAGGTAACTGGA